>JAMKCH010007350.1:0-38342 GCA_023653785.1 Ophioderma brevispina | reverse complement strand
TGTTTCATTTACAGTTGTTCAGGATTTTTAATTCCAAGGAGGTAAAACAACCCTACAAAGATTTGGTTTTTCTGTGGTTCTTTTCAAGTCACATTTAAATCTGTAGAAAGACTCAATTGAAGTAAATCCTCATAGCTACTTAAAAATAAACCTTTAAAGACTTAAATTTTAAGTCCAAAAGATTTAAATTTTAAATCTCCAACATGCTTAAAGTTTTAAGTCTAAGGATAGTTTCATTTTTAAGTCCAAAGGTTTTGTCACTAATTCCAGTCCGTGTTGGCCTTAAAATATATGTCTTTTGGACTTAAAAATAAGTCTTGGGAATTAAGAGAGTTCTCAGCGGCGATTGTGTATGCAGAATGGCGGCTGGTGGCAGACGAAAAATTGAGATAGATGAAGTGGAACTCAGTCACTATGTTGGACTTGGGCGCACCAGATAGGAATTGGCGCAAATGTACGTCAGTGTACGGAAGATTTCAGATGTATTAAGGGAATCAGGACTGAGAAAAAGAGACATTAGAACCAGTTTATCAGGAGGTTGGTACATTTACTGACCCCACTTATCTGACCCCCACTTGCTTGCAATTATAAACATCATCTAAATAAATCTATCGATATTAAAAATGTTTCTGTAAGAAATATGTTCTTGATCGCTGTCATGAAATGAATTTAAAGGTGCAACAAGAGATTTTGAGGCACCCAAATATTGTGTCATAATAGTAATTTCATATAGATTAGACACTCAATAGATTTCTTACCTTGTATTTGGCTACAGAAATGACTTAAAAGAGAGAAAAAGGTGATTTTGATTTGCTTATATTTCAATATAAAACACAGGCTGGATTTTGTATTTGCTCCTATACGAAAATAGAAATTTCACAATGTTTGTACCAAAGAAACATTTCTCAGCTTAATCGTTTCAGATGGGGATATTTTTGATAGAAAGCTTAACACCAGTGCAAAAATCAGAATTTTCATATTTTTTAGGGACACCTGTTATTTGAAAGCAACTTTGCTCAACCCCCAGCTCAACCTCAATGTATGCAGTGCCCGTGTGTAGGGTTGTGTGTGTGTGTATGTGTATGTTTGTGTGTGTGTGTGTGTGTGTGTGCGTGTTTTACAATTTAAAAATTTTGATACTAAATTCATTGATACGCCTACTAAATATATTTATAAAGAAAAGTCATAAAATTTTGCGCTGAAGAGGCTCCAAGACGTGACTCAAATTGATGGCATCTTTACGCGTATTTCAATAAAGTATTTATTTTGTGGTGTGCACCCGTACATAAATGCTTCGATGTTAGAGGAAATGTATATGCTAATAAAAATAGCCATTTTCTTACAAAATATTCATAGGCATAATAAAACTAATATCAATTCCAAACCTCCCGAGCCCCATGCACCATTCCTACCCTACTTCGCCGCCTTTCTTTCCTAAACATCCTATCCATCCTCCCTATTTTCCTATCGATACTATCTTTCCCAATCCTCCCCGTCCTCCCATCCACCATTTATACCCTACTTCGGTCTTCTTTCCCAACCATCCTATCCATTCTATCCATCCTATCTATCCCTAACCTGCTATCCACTCTCTTTCCCAACCATTCGCATCCTCCTGAGCCCCATCCACTTTACCTACCCTACTTCGCCTTTCTTTTCCAACCATCCTATGGTGGGTGGGGGCTGGGGGAGGAAGGGAAGGGTTGGGATAGATAGTATAGAAAGGAGGTTAGGGCTGAGATTAGAGCGATTGGATGGATAGGAGGTTGGGCAAAGAACTGAGGGAGGATGACATGGTGTTGTTGGTGGCTGGGAGGATGGGGTGGGTTGAAAAAGACTAGAGATAAGAGGTTAGGGATAGATAGGAGCGTAGGATGGATCGGATGGTTGGGAAAGAAAAAGGATAGTGGGGGTGTAATGGAAGAAGGTGGCTGCCCAGATCAAAATTCCAGGTGATCATGCTTAACTGGTTTCAACTGGACCAGTTGAAATCCAGTTGTTGTAATCCCAGTTTAATATCCAGTTGAATCCAGTGTAAAAAAGTTGTTCCGGACGAAAAATGGAACAATTATTAATAGGTTTTGTAGTGACCAGTTTAACTCGTTAAGACCATTTAAAACACAGTTTAAAAAAAGTTGAAAAACCAGTTAGGGAGCGGTCATTATTTACGCCAGGGGGAATGGAGGGATTTCAACTTTTGTCAGCAAAAATTTTCGCGTTCCCATCCCCACCCCCCCCCCCTCCGTATCCGCTTCCGTTCAAAAATTTCACGTTCCACCTTGATATGCGGATTTTCCCCATTAAAATGCCACGTCCCCCCCTCTCTCTTGTTGATGTAAAATTCACGTTTCACCCTCTCTCTTACATTTTTTTTTCGGGTTCCCCCCCCCCAAAATCCTCCACCCCCCCCCCCGGCGTAAATAATGGACCACTCCCTTAGTTCTGTTACGGAAAATGGAACAACTTTCAACTGGATCAACTGGATATTTTGACCTGGGTGGGGAGGATGGGAAGGGCAGTGGTAAGTATGGTGGAGAGTATAAGATCGCATACGCAATATACGTAAAAAAAATTTAACACTATATTGCTGGGGGATGGTTCATGGGAACTGGGGAAGATTAGTTAAGGAGCGAACTAGGATGGTTGGGAAGAAAGGCGTAGGCCTGTGGGGTAAAAAGGAAGGATGAGGGGATGGGAGGGTTGGGAAAGGTAGGCTTGTGTTATTGTAAATTATATATGAATATTTAAAACAAAATGGCTACTTTCTCATTTGCATAGTGTTCCTCTAAAGCAGAGCAATTTTTGCACAGGCTCATTGACCATTTTTATGATGTTTAGTATTACGAGGCTTGTCATTACGGCGGAAGAAAAATTACAAAATTTTAACATAGTCCATTAAGTTTAGGCCTGCATTATAATAGGATAATTTATTAATTTAACATTTAAAAAATAGTTCTGAAATAAATAGTAGTCAGGTTGGGGTCAAGTAAGTGGTGTCAAGATATAACGTGGAGTCAGTAATGTTCACCAACCCCGAACAGCTTCAAGAACATTCCCAAATCCTGAAGAATTGAGCCAACTATTATCCGCGGATTCTTCATATTGCTATTCACTCAACCAATAACGGACACTTAGGCAAACAAAAAAAAAAAATGTTTGATGTCATAGATGATTTGTTAGAGTTGAGTCGGTTCGGTCGTTGGAAAAACTTTGTTTTTTCTCTTTTTTTTTTTAATATCAATAAGCAAACTGTAGTATTGAAACAGGGTTGTTTCTATAATAAGTAATCAAACATAAAAATCAAGTGATTCTTACTCAAAATTGCATTTTGTACATTATGAAACCCCAACAAAACATGCTAAGAAGAAAACTGTTTAAAATCATATTTTTACATTTCAGAAATTTAAATTGAAAAAAAAAAAAAAAAAAAACTTTTAGGAATTTTTCAAAATCGGGTCGGTTCTTCTTTTGTACAGTAAAAGGAAAAAAAAACTTTTTCCTGCTTTCAAAAATGAGGTCGGTGGTCGGATGATGCGACAATAACAATGTTTTTGTTTTGGCCTTAAGAAAAGTTAGAGAAGATGGGGACTGGAAAGTGAAAACACGTCCAACCTCTCACCCATAACCCAATTTTCGTGCAATAACGATATTCAGAGCACGTCGGACCGACAAGTCACATGATATTGCACAGTGGTTTTTGCGCATTTTGTCAGCTTGTATGCGGTGTGTATATACTTGTGTTGGTATGTGTAAAGGCTGTGGTGTTTGTAGCAAGTTATGTTGTGTATATAGTTTGCGTATATTACTTCTGTTGTGTACTGTACTTAGTTGTGTATATAGGGCCTACTTCTGTGTGTAGGCTCTATACTGTTGTCTATGTACTTCTGTAGGGTACGTCGGTTCTGTGTTAGTTATTAGTTCTGCGGTTGTATTTGTTTGGGGGTAGTATTTCTCTTGAGTATGTATATGTTTGGGTACGTATTATGTTGTTTATCTAACGTCTGTGGTGATATTTATGTTGTGTAGGTACTTCTGTTGTGTATAAGGTCTGGGTGTTGTTATATCGGTGGTGTATGTATTATTTTCGTTGTGTATATATTTCGGTGGTGTATGTATTTATTGTGTGTATGTATTTATGTTGTGTATGTATATGAGAGTTATGTGGTGTTTTATTTCTGTGGTGTATGTATTTATGTTGTGTCTATTATATGCTGTTGTTATTTATTTCTGTGTGTATTGTATTTGTGTGGTGTATGCACGTCTGTTATGATGTATAGGTCGTATGGGTATACTTCTGTGGTGTATGTATTGCTGTTCGTGTATGGATTTTGTCCTTGTCATATAATATATATAAAGTATGTTTGTGTGTTGTATCTCTGTGGTGTTGTATGTATTTCTGCTGTGTATGGATATTCTGTGTGTATTTATTTCCGTTGTGTATGTACTTCTGTGGTATGTGTGCTCTTCTGGGATGTAGATGTCGATGTGCATATTCATCTGGGGTGTATGTAGTTCTGTGGTTGTATGTAAGTTCTATGGGTGTATCTGTGACGTGTTAAAACACAAAGAGATACAAAAAACAATGCATCCAAAAACAATATTTAGTTTTGCCCAAACGGCATGATACATACAAAAAACAATGTTAGTTTACGTGTAAAGCACAAATAGAGATACAAAAACAATAACATACAAAAACAATTGTTGAGTTTCTGCCCAAAGGCAATTAGAACATACAAAAAACAATCGTTTTAGTTTTGCCAAGCATTAGATACATACAAAAACCATGTTAGTTTAAGTGTTACACACAAATAGAACATACAAAAAACAATACAATACAAAAACAATGTTAGTTTGTGCCCAAACGGGCATCCATTTACCCGCGTGTGTCATTTTTTTAGTATAGGTATTTAGTCACCTATTGAGAAGGGTCCCGCAAGAGGTATAATTTTACTGCAAATTGAATGGTCCCCTTATTAAAAAACCTGAAACAGTGTAATTTCTACCCAAACCTGGCTCGTTAGATCCCGTAAGGGTTTTATTTTCACTGAAAATCGGTCTTGTTAACCTTTAGGGGTCAATTTCATTTCAGAACCCCTGGAATGAGCATGGGTACAACAAACCCCTGATACCCCCCCCCACCCCCCCATCAGATAAAACCTCGTTTTGAAGAAAAGATAATGCAGTGCAGTCTATGGGGGTCAGTATACTGTACAAAATGATTGTTTTTTTTTTTAAATCAATTTGGAAATTAAAATGGAAGAACTGAATGTTGGTCCTTGACCTTTGGATTTATAAAGTAGTCTAGGGCACTGTTTTGTGATAAATGTAAATCACAAAACTACCCCTTAGGCATATGTATCCAGCGAAAAAAGAAGACTCATGAGTTAAATACTATTTGGAGTGAACTTAATTATTATGCGAGCCATACTTCCCATGGAGTTATATCTAGCATTTAAAGAGCAAAAGCATTTAAAGTTAATACGGGCAATTGCAAGGGCATACAGTATGAATATAAAGGTAGTATAGGCTACCCCCGACGTGCTTGTACCCACCGGTATCATCACTAATCGGTCCCAAAATAGCCTGGAATACATTCGTTTACTTATACTCACAGTTAATTTCAAGCAAAATGGGCACATACTCCATATAAATTGCAAACCTTGCTATTTTCAGAGATGGACCAGGATAGTAATTTTATAAAGGAATCACATGTAATCATTCCATGGAAAACAGTGCAACCGCGTGAATGTTTTGGGTTTAGAGCAAATGGGACGCTGTGCAACTTCCGGTCTCTTCACCGGCCGCGATTCAATCCGTGGAGACAGCCTATCCAGTGTATAGAGATCAGTGGCTCGCACGCACAGGGTTGGGTGTCAACATGGAATTAAGCGAGAGGACGAAATATTATACTCGCAGTCAAAAAATCCCCTTCACTCAAATTATAAAGTATAACGTAACATAATATAATGTATGTCGGTCACATTTGATACAATCGCCGGATGCATTCAATCATTTGTACTTTCATGACGAGCAGAAGTAGAAGTTGCTGGAAACATTTTTGAGAAATTATCACACACTCTTTCTAACGTAAGTAAGTATTCGTGTACTCGGCCATTAACTCGACTTCGACTTGAGCTCTGGTATTGATCAGTGATTAATATATGACAGGCATTATGTATTGCAAATATCAAAAAAACAAGATTGTTTGAAAAATTGAGGGGGTAGACCTCCTGGTTGAAATGCTCCTGAGGTCTGCCTTTATTGATGAAAGTATTATGAGTTTTAAACCGTCATCATTTTGATGCGTTTGCAATTAATGCACCGTTATGATATAGTTGTGCGCCCTTTTTACGTAATACCACCAAACCCATCACATACCATCCATTTAACCGTGTTCATGTTTATGTAGATGTATATGAACTTTTCAGGAGGCCAAACTATGTACGCTTTCCATCACTGAGGGTCTAAGCAAATCCGACGTCCATTGAGAGAACGACGTTATCCCCGTGGGTTTAATTTCCTGACACACCATTGCCATGTCTGCAAGAGCGAAATCTATCGTTTACAATAAATAGTGAGGGACACTGTTCATTTTAGTGCCGTGCGCCCGATAATAGAAGAGGAGTGAGAATTTCCAAGAGAAAAGCTTAAACTGTGTTTGTAGATTTTCTATAAAGCTTTTGACACTGTTCAACAGGGATGGGAATACTGCATATTCTTACCAACTATGGTGATCCCAGACGAGACGGTCGAAAGCAATTACATCATGTATGATAGATAACCCATCTTGCTTTGTCCAGACAATAGATGGGCCCACAAAGAAGTTCGTAACAATTATTGGAATCCTCCAAGGATATACTCTTGTTCCCTATCTCTTTGAAATCGTGGTTGATTATATCACCAGACAGAGTCTTGACATCATGAACGACAAGGGACTCACCATCAAACCCAAGCGTTCTAAACGTCACCAAGGTCAGCATCTCAAAGACCCTGACTCTGCAGATGATCTAGATAGCCGCCCGTTCACACTTCCTTGTCTAAAGAAAGCAGATAACACTGCCTCCAACATTTTAAAAAAAAACCTACCTAATTTCAGCACTGAACACCGGCGCTTACCCATTGCTGGCACATGCTGTCACATGCTGGGAGGTCAAGGTGAGGTCAGTAAAAGTCAATTATGACCCCATCACTCGACCCATGGTTTAGAGGTCAAAGGTCAAAATACTTCAAATTCCGTTACACTTCGAACCACTACTCCTGCAGATTACATAACATGTTCGTGTGACGTCTGCATATGAATTGACTTGAGACCCGCTGTAAAGTTTATGGGTTGAGAGGTAAATCTGTGGTCACATGGGGTCACAAAGCTCAAACTCAGTTATTGTGTGAACAATTTAAACAGGGTCAAATTGAAAATGTAGGAATTGATGAGAGGTCAATATAAGTCAATTATGGCCCCATCCGATACCCATGGTTTAGGGGTCAAAGGTCAAAACACTTTATTAAGTATAATATGTTATACTTGAAACCACTACTCTTCCTACAGGTTATCGATATGATATTGTGACTTAATGAGCATAGGCCCTTTAAAAATGTTATGGGGCGAGAGGACTGGTCATTCAATAGAAAGAGCTGGATCATTAGCTATTCGCCGATATCAAGATCGTAAGCATCTGATGTGTTATAACCTGTTTCCGAGAGATAACCACCACCCCTCCTTGAAAAACTTGTTTCTAACAATTAATCGATGCGAAATCATTCGTAAATTAATTATAGCAAAACTTTCCGTGCATTAATTATACCTGCCATAATTAATCATTTCCGCGTTGCTTTAAGCCTCCCACGCACCCTCCCTTAAACTTAATTCTAATATAAATTTTAGCATCTCTACGACATCTCCTTAAAAAATTTTGTTATTACCATAATTAAATATTATCAGTCATATAATGTTGTTCGATTAACTTGAAAAAAGGGAGCTCGAATGATTCGTCTCATCATAAGGAATCAGAAAATATATAGTTTGGCATATTTGCGATGTAGGTGAAAATGTGTGAGGTGTGTGTGTGTGTGTGTGTGTCAAAATTCACTAACATTTTGAAAGGAATGAGAGGAGTGCTTATGCTTTCTTTTTTTTCCCTTTTTTTAAGAGGGCGAGGTGGCTGCACCGACGGCAGAGTCGCGAGAGTCCGGTTTCTTGGTCACACTGAAATAGGTTCTATAAGGTAGGAAATTGAATAATCACGCACGATTAAGCATGTAATGTGGTTATGGAGAGATGAGAGATGTCTTTCTCAATTGTATCGTTAGTTTGAATAACATGAACGGTGCCAGTATAATGTACATCAAGGTATCATAAGCCCCGAGTACTTACATATTTATATGATCAAAGATCACGTGAGGGTTTTTGTTTAAGACCTTTCAAACAAGATTTTTTTTTTCTTTCTTCAAGCAGATTACGTGCTATGATCACTGAACTTGCTCACAAGCCTGATGCACGCTTCATATAGGGTGTGCATAAATTCTAGATCATTAACTTGTAGTAATACACTTACTGATATCCGTGTTCACTGTTCACTGAATGTTGACCTTATGACATACGGAAAATTGAATGTTGTTAATATACGGTCATGTAAAGTACCATCCATGTCCATCTATGGGCAGTGGCGTTTTGTTAATATACGGTCATCTAAAGTACTATCCTGACCATCTTAGTGTCTGTCTGAAGCTGCTTACAGTTCAGGTCATGTACAAGGTACCTACCAGTGCCATTTAAAAGTGACGGAATTAGTAATCCCTATTCGCTCTCTTCTCACCACGAATGCGTCAAATAGCCTCAAAAGGACGGATATTAACGAAGACGACAACCTAGTACGTGAAATGAATCTGAGTTTATAGAGGCGATGTTATGGAGGTGACAGTTTAAAGAAAAGAGAACTTTCTTTATACATAGGTGAAGAACTGAACTGAACTCAGACACGGCTGCTGTAGTAAGGACATTAATATGTACACTCATTGAAGAGCATGTTACATAACCTTAGGCACTCGCGTTGCTGAACAAGTCCTGATTTTGCGGTTATTTATTCCTCATTACACCGTGTGCGAGCTTACAGAATGTTCCAAAAAGGTGACATTTAGAATTGATTGTTTAAAGGTATATATCACATTGATGACAACGGGATATATCGTCAGGTGTATTACATAGTGACGGATGTTGAATTTTTATCACTTTTACGAAATTAAGGGAAATGGTACTAAATATCAAAGTCTTCAGATGTGCCACGTGTCGAAGCTTGCAAGTACTTAAAGGCCGACTCAGAGATTTCCTGAGGAGGGCGCCTCCAATTTCCAAAAAAATCGTGTTTTTTTGAATGTACATAATGCTTGTCCATATACTAATAATCCACTGTGTGAAATGCTAAGCTTAAATCAAAATCCTTCATATAGAAATCCACAACTTTGTTATAAAATTCGGATCCGGAATTTTTGTTATACACCGTATTCTATGGGACGTATGCTACACATAAATGTTTACTGCATCAAAAACGAAAAATCCCGATTCATCACAAATCGGAATTGTGCATTTAGGTTACTATCGTTAGTTCTAGTGATATTGTTCATTATTAAACACAAAAAAATATTTCGAAATCTTGAGCATACTTAATTAAGTAATAATCTTAATTAGGACAATTTTGAATTTTGACGTATTCTGTACATAAACAGAGACTTTGGTATTACATAGAGGACGGATGTTGAACCCTATGTCATAGAAGTGTATACTTATTTCCCACCTGGGATTTTTAAATTAATTTTGTTGTAAAACCATATTATCTTAATTAGAACTGCTTACAAGCCTAAAATATGTATTAATTTATAAATATTGCTATACTAGAATGTTATCCTATATTTACAGTTTCAAGCGGTCAATCTCGGCAATCCATTCAACATCCGTCATTATGTAATAAACCAAATTGAGAAGATTCGCGATGACGCACGCTGGTTTGACGGATGTTCGGAGAACGCCGATTGCTGTATTCCATAATGACGGATGCTGAATAACGCTTATAAAGTATAGGGAAAATTCAACATCCGTCACTATGTCTTGAACCTAATCGCCAATTGGCGTAAATTTTGGTGTGACGGATGTGTGTAACTTTTCCATTGTATTATATCTATTTTATCAAGTAAGAATCCTTGAATATTAAATTGGACTTGATCGTTTGAATCGTATATGGAGATGTTTACCAACTCTTTAAAGTTCGCATTTTTTTAAATGCGATTTTCTCGAAAACAAAAAATCGTATTTCGTTTAACATCCGTCACTATGTAATACACCCGGCGATATGTCCTGGATAGAGCAGTTTCTTAGATAAATAAAACCTTTTCTCCGATCAGTTTTTGGGCATTTACGAAAGCATGTAACATTCAGGGTATTGGATCACTTTTTTTTTAACCCTATCACACCGAACGACAATTACAAGCAACTGTGAGTACTAGATTGCTCCTATTCTGACTTCCTCGGGCTCAGTGAACTATTTTTTGTTGATTGTATTGCTGACCGTTGCCACTGAGACGCTTTCCCTAGAAACCCAGTGCTTGTCTATTGGCCCTCGGCCGTTTTCCTCTGAGGAGATCACCAAAATCAATTGCGTTCTATTACCGTTGAGACTTACCCCGCAGAATTAAAAGGAATTTTCAATCGCCATTTTTAATCCCACGTAGGACTTTCGAAGTGGGCAGGATGTGTCAAGGTCAAAAATTTGCGAACCCGGAAGTAGAGTAGACCGTACTTTCGGCCATTTGCTTCGCATTATCTTTCGGCCGTTTTCCCCTCAGAAGATATGTGGACTGGGGAAAAAACAATGCTTCTATTGCGGAGGTGTGAAGGTCTTTTCCCCCAGGAGACCCCATTACGTGTATTGCCTGTGAGGACTTAACCCTCGTTTACGGGGGTGGGGGGGGTCCGATTCTAGGTAATCGTTCCTCATCCTTTCCGGTCATTAGCGAAAGCAAATGTGAATGGTAGCCACCATTCACCGGGTAGGGTATGCCGTCAAAGTCGAAGTGATATAAGGGGGGGGGGTTGCACCCAAGGGTTATTTTATGGTGGCATTTTGAAATAATGCACAGTGTGTGGCTCCTTACACTCTATGTTTATGTAATAACTAGCCAATTGCACCATTTAGAGTCGAAAACCGCATGGAAATCAGATATCATGGAAAATCAGATATCCCTTACGTTTTTACCGTCATTGTTCGTACTCCTTTGGTATAAACGGAAAAAGGAGGACCATATATATCCACTGGTATCAATAATTATAAGCATCGGGTGCGTTAAACAGTGTTACAAAAACGGATTGGGACAGATGGGTTGAAAAAGCCTTTTCCGCCGTATTATTCGTGGAGGAGGGAAAACGGTTACCGGCAGTGCAGGCGTTAGCTTTGTATTGCTGGTGGACTTCAGGAGACTTTATTCCCGTTCTGGTGCGTTGTAGCGGGCATCCCCGTTTAAAACTCACTCCATGTCCCTGGTAGTTGTTAAAGTTATGAATCAAAGATTTTAAAGTTGTCACCATAAACACACGCTCTTCAGTGGTGAACTGTAGCTGTCGATGCATGAGTTACCAGGCTAAAGAAGTCGAAGTCGAAAGTAGTAATGCTTTTAATGTGTGACCTCACACATAGTGTATAAGGGGGGGGTGGGGGGGGGAGGCTGGGGTCCACGTGGACCCAACATTTGGTTTTCGTGCGCCATTTTTTAACGATCAATTATTTTGCCCAACTGTATAATGCCTAAATGTTAGTTGCGCAGATTTTGGTGGAAAACCCAAATCAAATAGCCCATTGGCGTTATAGGTAATTAACAGAAGTACCCTCGTCTACCTGAGCCATTTTTTGTCACAAAAACTCCCGAGGGGGGGGGGTGTATTTTCGTTACTGAACACCCGATCCCGTTGAAATGTTGTACCAAAGAATTTTTCGCTTAGAGTTTTCTTCTTTCCATGGTACCAAAAAAGGTACTAAATCCCCCTTATGACGTTCACTATGACGTCATATGTTGAGGGGAGTACGAAAAGGACACAAGGAATATAGTGTTGAAAATTGATATTTTCGCAATTTCAGCGGACTCTCAACACCTTATTATAGCTCTAAATGCTGTCATTCTATAAAACTAGTAGCCTCAAGTAGAGTCAAAAAACGCCATGAAAATCTGATTTTCCTAACCTTTTTGGCGAAAAATTGAATTTTTCACTGTGTGTGTCTATGGAAATGGCAGTTTTGCTGACATGCGAACTTTATGACGTCATTGTGACCGTAATGCTTGGCATGTTGTACTCATTTTGGTATCAATGGAAAGAGGAGGACCATAGCTATTTATTGGTACCAACATCAAGTGTTGTGATGTTCCTGTGTTGTGTTAGGCATGTTGGTACTTCTGTTGGTACCCCCTATCCATCACTTGGGATCACCCTGTATCTTACCTTACCCCGGTGGATTGTTGTTTTTGGATTAAAAGGAGCGGAAATATCCATTGACAATTAAATTAAATAATTTGGACAAAAAAGGGGGGGTGTTTAGCAAGCGGGGCAAAAACCTGAAGGGGGTGGTGGCCGCTTTTATGTCAGCAATTGTAAATGTGTTTATGTTTTCCTATTATGAGCCAAAAAAGTCCCTCGGGAAAGTAGTATTTCAATTTTTGGCGGGAGAATATGCTAACAACATCTACATTTGATTTGACTTCAAATCCCCCTGTACAAACCTGTGGGGAAATATGAACCGTAGTTACCGACTTCAGGAAAAATACCAGATTGTCAAAAATAGCACTATTTGGATCCGCCACGTCATTTTCCCATAGAGTTTGTATAGTAACAGTTCAGTAACGTCCACGATGAAATTGTTCGTTTTCAGCACATAAAGGGTTAACAATTTTAATGTCAATAATAACCTTTTACTTGCATGTATGTGTGCATATATATGGGCAAAATGGCTTTGATTTAAAACAAATCTCAACCGATTTCCGAAAGTGCCCAAAGAAGAGGGTCTATGCGATCACCACTAAATAACTCATTAACGGTACGGCCGATTTCATTTTGTTTTATGTTTTGTATCTAGATGGTTGTACACCATGCTGTTTTGTCAATTTTTGGTGGTAGTTATCATGTATCTACTACCTCATTCCTTTTCATGCCAAAAATGTTCAGGATGTTCCCAAAGTGATGGATAGGGGTAGCAATCACACCCTCCCCTTTTTGGGAGAGAGGTACCAACATAGTACGAAACAGGAATGTCAGAAGCACTTGATTTTGGTACCAATAGACAGCTATGGTCCAAAATGAGTCCCAAACCTGTATAGCATTACATCATTAGTCATTTCTCTGGTGAGAAATGACTAATTTTATATAATCATCAGAGCGTTTTAGTGCTATACTAATGTTTTTGATTCAGTAAAATTGCAAATAAACAATTTTCCGCCATATATCCAGTATTTTCTTACGTCATCCAACTTATGACGTCATAGTGACGATAAAATGTTGGTGTTCATTTTGGTACCAATGGAAAGTAAAACTCGACCCTATCAGTTAAATGACATTTTGCATGCAAAATATTTTAGATACTCTCACGGAGTCAAGTACAGTGGGGAATAATTCATAGAATATTCATTTCAAACTGCAATCTTTCTCGTATTTCCAACATTGAAGACTATCGGCAACAAAAGGCAAGTGGCGGACAAACCTTTTTTAGTGTTACCGTCCATTACCTTGAGCTTTATCTTTATCACATTTTGAAATAGTAAGCATCACTTCCCAACTTATCATTTCTTCTTTTTTTATTCATCGATTTCATGCCTTAATTGCCACGACACGTGATATATAGTACGGGCATTCGTTCTTCCATGATTAAATTAAAGAGGTTCCATTAGACCTAAAATACCGCGTATTTAAAATGTCATTGTAATCCAGTTACAACTCAAGTCCCTTGAGCAATTTGCGATGAGGCTAAAAAGCCCAATCTGGATGACTTCAACAGTAGACCCACAAATAAGAACGAACAAGCCGATCAACCAGTTTAATCCCTATGGAAGTGTCTGCCAAAGGTTCACCTAACGTTTTACATTCGAAGTGTTTGATCTCATATTGGCAGATTATGTTGCGGGCACACGTGATGTAGCCTTATAGAGGTTTTTGGTAAGTTGGTTTGAGTTGATCGTCTTTTAGAAAATCTCTACATGAGCCAGGATGACTGTTTCTAGCCTTGTGCGCCCGCATGTGGTTGTGTGCGGGCGTGTGGGTTTTGTGCGTGCACGTGCATGTAGGTGCGAGTGTGCTTGTGTGGCTATGGTATTCATATTCCCAATATTTAATAAGTGTCAATACGGTATGCCTTGAATGATATCGGAATAACGTCATATTGTTGACGGGCCAGCAAAATCGCCGACTACCCAAGTAACTGTGTGCTTTTTCCCCTTTTTAAAACTTGTGTTTTTTTTTTACTTATGATGTCATGGTGACATTGGAAATGTTTGCACTTATTTTGATACTATAGAAAAAAGGATACTCTAAGCTAACCTGTAGTACGACTATTTGATAAGAAATTCCAATGGGATGGAAATCCCTTCGGACATATGTTCATTTAAGATTACATTGTCCGTAAGCGTCAATAACTCGCTGTGAGAAAGGTCAATGTGTGTTCTTTCATCTAAACAGAAATGTTTTAAATGCGTCGCCCACAAGCTCATATATTGTCGTATTTTACAAAACACGTTTTCTGAGAAAATCGCAATTCAAATCTACCGCAACATTTCATAGGTCTATACGGTAGATTGAAGCATAAAAGAAACATCTACACTATAATGTTTTGAAGAACACATTTTAAGGTCCAATATTAACGTTAAATCCAACTTAATACTGCATGTATTTCTTAATTCGGCGACAAGTTATAAGTCTGTATGTGAAATCACAACTATATTTATATTGCAAATCGACGCATATTACACGTTGTTTTTCAATGAGCGCAAAATAGATCACTATGTGAAAAGTGCTACTGCTTAAAGAAATTACGATGGAAATACGTCAAATAGGTTTTTTTCTGTATGGTGTAAAGAATCGTTTATTTGGGATCGGCAAAATACGACGCTATATCAAACACGTGTAAATGATGGAGATTTTAAAATACGACAGTATGTGAAATACGGAGATGATGATTTTGAGGAAAATGACAAAATCTGGATTAATAAACTAATTAATTAGGCAATCCTCACATTTTGCAACTTTGTGGATGGCAAGAACTCGATGAATTCAGTAGAGGCGGATTTCGCAAAACCCCAAAAAAAATGTGAAATAGACAGTATGTGATGCGGGCGACGAAATGTTTAAACAAAATTCTCAAGACAATATCTAATAAGTCATCATCATCACCACCATCACCACAACAACCACCACCATCAGCAGCAACACTAGCGTCATTTTATTCGTTGTACAATGCTTTTGACCTCGTCGTTGTAATCATCATTATCATCATGTTCAGCAGCAGCAGCCTTGTCTCAACACAAAGTTGGCAATGGCGTATATCATGTTTTGCACCCCAATTCTTAAATATACTTTTGGATAGGACAGCGATAAACACAAAGGTACCGTTAACTATTTCATTCTTATGGTCTATCACTTTGAATAAGCCATTATGATACCTCGGCTGTGTAAATATAATATTGTGGTATATACTTAAACGTTTAGGTTGATATTTCCTTGTTTAGAAACATTTCACGTTGGATACAGAAGATTCATGAAATTCATTTTTTCATGTAACTTGAATTATTTGTGTTTCCGCTCAAGTGACATTGCGGGTTGGAAACAATCGATCTTCTTGTGTTTCGACCTGTCGACTGGATATGTGATATAGGCCATTTATTACAGGAAGTCAAAAATGCACAAACACCTGCAAGATTTCCCGAAATAGCTTAATTGATCTGAAATCGTCTGTGTTAGCCTAGGACATGTGTATAGTAGTAACATCGATCTCATATCGGTTTAGAGACAATTGCTTACGGTTCTTATAAATAATCAAAGGAATATACCGATTGGTAGACATGATTGTGCGCAACGTGGCTCACTCTTTAAACTTAAACTGGATTATCTGAGAGATAAATGGAGGATTATTGTGTTTTAAGAATAAAATTGAATTGTTTACTTATACCGTATATTATTGCAGTTTCTTGGCCGGATTTTGATCTGAATAATCTGAACTATTTCCACATTTATTTTTAACGGGCACGTTATCGTTCATACCTTTTGCCCTTTTGTGTCCTTTTAATGTTGTCCAATACACTCTTAATTTTTGTTTACTCAACCTGAGTAATGTTTTACTCCTTATGGTAGTTAAAAAGTCACAGTAAACTTGACTAAACAAAGGTTGAGTAGCAGTTTTACTCTTCCTTGTAGTAAACATTTTACTCAGTAAAGAGTCAATATTTGACTCAACATTTGTTGAGTAAAATTTTATTCCGCTTTACTCAACACTTGAGCTGTGACATCTTTTACTCAACAGGGATATAAAACTTTAATCAACCCACAAGGAGTAATATTTTATACTGTATTTGAGTAGATACTTTGCTCAACCGTTGAGCAACATGTTTTGACTCAACTGATGTTGAGCACACTGTTTGTCCAACTGTTGAGCAACATTAATTTTACTCAATTGACATTGAGTAATACTTTGAATTCAGGTATAAATCAAACCGTTATTTCATCAGAAAGCTATAGGTTGCTCACCAGGTTGAGTAAAATGGCTTGTTCAGTACACTCGAAACTTCCACATATTTTGACTTGATTTCTGCAATAGAACCGAAACATCAAAAGGACACAGGCAGGATTTGCTTAACTTTGGTATTCTTGGTATTTAAAAAACCACAAAATCTACAAGGACATATTTTCTTTACTTTTACCTTTTTCATCGAAGTCCCTGGTGTTTCAAAATCATGATATGTAGATGCACCTGCACGTCGTGTATTCGTATACCGATGTATATGCACCAGTAAAACTATAGGTTATAAATTTGTCATATTAATTGTAAATACCATGCTGGCATAAATACAACCTATATGTTTACTGAGCAATATAGCGAATCCACATTGGAATACACAGCGCTCACAGTATTACAGGCATCAAGTCACTCGGTGAAAGGTTGCCGAATTCACCAAGCTTGATATCAGGTACCGTAGACATAGTCCGGTTACGCCGGAATTTCACCAACTTCACAATCATGACAAGTCCATTGCATCACCACAATAATAATTATTATTATCTGATTATAACTTGTTGGTGTAAAATATCAGAATGGCGAGCTGGCCAGCATTTACGCGACACCCCAGCTTGTCATCAGCCGTTGATATGTCCGCGGCAATTCTTTGGCTGCACGTGTATGGGGTCGTCAAACGTTGTGTAAGATCATGCTCAACACGGTGTAATTTCTGATCCGTCACTGCGTCAAACTACTTTGTCACGCAACGTTGAGTTATGTTTTCAAAACTGCTTTACTCAACATGTATTTCACAGTTTTGCTCGGGTGAAGAGTAAAGCGGAAATGTGTGTTTTACTCCATGCTGATTAAATCTTGACTCATTTTTTTTTACTCAACACGCTTTACCCTCCGCACTGAGTAAAATATATTTTAGAGTGTAGCAGATCCGCCTATAGGAATTGCGTTGGTAGTATGTCTGTGTGTCTGTGTGTGGTAAATGTTCACCCTGAACTTAATAAACAAATCAACCGCTTACCATAATATTCGGTCATCAGAACCACTGAGGGTTATACACGATTTCCCCCATCACTTGGTCATTAAAAATGTTAATACAATATCGTTGTTGAATTTGTACTAATTTCCAGAATATATTAAAGATAGCTAGAGCAGAGTCCACAGAGGTTCAACATGTCCATCAATTTAAGACCAGCCGTGATGATCAGTAGTTTCAGAAATATAGTACGGTTGATAATGTGAGCATTTTTTATATTCCTCACTTGATAGTTCACTTCCCTGATGTCCTGACAAAGACAACTCTTACAAGGGGTCAGAAATAGGAAAAAGACCGATTGATATTCCTCACCTTGCCAGTCAATTCCTGTCACAGTACTAGGCGGCACTTCTGTGCCTTCAGGGTCATTCACAAAATGTTATAGTTTAAGTGCATTGAAAGGTATTACCAACGTTAATCCAAAATGATGCTTCAAATATCCGAGATTTCATAATATATTGGCAAAGATAGGAGACGCATAGGATGTGCCCGATGAGTTGTTTGATAGAATGGAGTGCTAGACCATGTCTTTTTCTTGCGAATGACCTCTGCTCTAGTATGATGAAGTAGAAATGTTGCATTGATGATGGAGACGTTGATCCTGGTACTAAACTGTTGATATGATAATAGCATGCCACCTTGAAAGTGGGGGAAATTTAATATTTATGCATCTTGGTATCTTTGTCTTATCGAGAAGGTCGCGTTTTATTCCATGTGTCTCTATGCTGGCCTACTTAGAAGACGCTCTGTTTTACACCGGAACAAATTTAGTACGATAGTTTTTAGCATCGTTTCTCCTTCCAACTAGTGAGCCATACCTGTTATACAAGGCATTATCAGAATTGACCACATCTTGGAAAATGCCCACTATGTTATTATTGTAGCAGTAGACTTGGTGAGAGGATGGTTCTTTGCCAGATTGAGGGGTTAAGCGCCCTCCACCTCCTCAGCTGTCTTTCTCTGATACAGTAATGTATATTCTGTACTTACTTTTACCTTTCTTAACTTCGATGAACTCCTGACCAGCTAGGTTTTATACCCCATCGTCCATCGCGTAGATTAGAGGCATCTTGCAACATCCGGAAGGTCAAGACCTCACGATACATCAACATGGTACAATACACAGATCTCTGCTTCCGGGCAAGGTGTATCCCTACATTTCGGTGTAGGTTCTGGTTGGGTGCTCTGACTTCTCTCTGCTCCTCACTTCTAGACCTTCTATTGGTCTCTTGTAAGCCAGGTTGAAACCTGCACTTAGTTTTAGGCATTTGTTCATTACCTTGGCGGACGAGAAATAAAAAAAACAATATTTTCCAACGACATAGGGCGTACGAGGAGCAATCCCACCGGCCATTGGACAGTTGCTGCTTAAAACATGACATTCTAAGGGCCCACAATCGCATTTCTCACCGGCCAATCAATGCTTTCAGGAACATAGGGCTAACTACATTAAATGACATAATTCGGCTGATGTTGCTTCCGGAACCAAGCTTATCAGGGCTGATCACCCTTACAGTTGCCAGAACCGGATTGAGAAAACACATTATTCTGGCACACCATGATTACGAAAATTACAAGAAAGAAACCAAGTAACTTTGCAATCGCAGCAGTTGGGCGTCCGTCAAGTGATGACTCTATGACGGGCCAGCAGGGACTCGGCCACCAACACGAACTGATGGTCCTGAGAAGTGTCTACTGTCTGCCTTCAAACCTCTTATTGTTTCCACCTACAATGTACGTAACTTGTACCAGCAGGGAAAGGAACCACCATCTATTTCATGGGCTGTATCGATGCAGGTGTAGATATTGTTGGCATCCAAGAACATCGCCTAATCACAACCAATCCCACAGAAGAGCTATGGTCTGATGATAAAAACTGGGTGCTAATTTACAGCACAGCCACTGACAAGAGACAAGGCGGTGTTGGTATACTTATGGCAAGACATATCTACAAATGTTTGCAAAGTGTGAAGGCCATTTCCAACAGAATTATCACTGCCACATTCCATGGTAACCCAAAACTTACAGTGACATCTGTCTATATCCCCACTGAATGCGCTACACTTGATGACAAGAGTGAGTTTTACAACACTCTTGAGGACCATTTAGAACGGGTCAAAACACATAAACATCCAGCCTGGTTGTGGGAGACTTCAACGCTATTCTGCAAATGACAGTCATCTATCACAATCCGAAGTTGTTGGCCGCCATTGTTTCTATGATAAAACAAACAACAATGGTGAGAGACTGGTGAGCTGGTGTGAAGAACATAAACTTCGTCCAGCACAGATGAAATTTCCACAACCTATGCAGCGTCAGTGGACATGAATGCATCCAGCGGGGCAAGCACCAGCTGGACCACATCTTAATAAACAGCAAGTGGTCTAACTCTTTGAGGAACTGCAGGGCCTACAACTCAGTAGAACTAGACTCCGACCAACCGGCTGGAGCATTTTGCTTGTCTGCAGCCTAAGAACTACCAAAGGAAAACCTCTTATAAGATCAAAGTTTGACTGGAAGAAATTGCAAGATACGTCTACAAGAGACTATTTCCAGTTGGAATTGTCCAACAGATTTAAAGCCCTCCAGTGCTACGATACATCAACACCAATCACCCAGAGGTACCAACAATTTGAACATGCTGTCGCAGAGGTAGCTGAGAAGGTTGTTGGCAAACGCGGACCATGTGGCATGCCGAGCTGGGTAACTGACAATGCTATCCATCTGAAATCAGAGAGGGATGAAGCCAAAAAAGATACTTGGTTTCCAAGTCTAAGCAGTCCAGAGAACTTTGGAAAAGGCTTAACTCCACTTGAATGAGAGTTACAAGTCAGACGAGGCAGCCGTGCTCTACAAACAAATAGAAGATCTCAAACTGGCTGACTCAAGGGTGATATACCACCACCTGGAAAATCAATCCATAATCTTCCTGCAAGACAAGAAAACCAGTGTCAAGGTCAACAAAAGCGATGGCACCCCACCAACAAGTGAGAAGGACCTACTTGCAGAATGGAAGGAATATTTCAGTTCCTCGTTCAACAAAAGCCACGGTTCACTATTATCTGAACTGCCTCCACCAGCTTCTCAAGATCTGCCCATCGAAACCAATCCACCAACACAAGAGGAGACGCTACTAGCCATAGGCCAACTTAAGAACAATGAGGCCGCTGGACTTGACAGTGTAATTACATCTGAAGCACTCCGGAATTGTGGCGATGCAATGGCTAAGGTAGTTCATGGCTTTTATACTGAAAGTATACACCACTCTCACTCCACCCAGCCAATGGACCACTAGCGTCATGTTCCTCTACCCAAGAAGGAGACCTAGTCTGATGACCAACTATAGAGGAATATCTCTTCTGTCAGTTACAGCCAAGGTCTACAACATATCCTTCTAAACAGAATCAGAGACCAGTGGACCCCAGGAAGCAACCAGGCTGGATTTCGTTCTGGAAGAAGTTGTGCCCAGTAGGTCCATATCCTCAGAAGAATCATGGAAGGTTTCCAAGACTACCAGCTTCCTCTCACAGTCACCTTTATAGACTTTATGAAAGCCTTTGATTCCATCAATAGAAAGGTTAGTTTGCTGTGATGCGGCATTATGGAAAATACCGGAAGCAGTAGTGAATGCCGTAAGTGCGCTATACAACAATTCTAAAAAGTGCAGTAATGGTCGACGGAAACCTTTCGGATCCTTTCGAAGTCACCACCGGAGTTTTTCAGGGTGATGTTTTAGCTCCATTCCTTTTCATCATACTAGTAGACTTTCTACTGAAGAAGGCCACATCAGATTGTGACTCTGGAATTGTAACAAACCCTCGCCGCTCCAGACGATACCCAGCCAAAGTATTGAATGACTTGGATTTTGCTGATGATATTGCCCTGGTTTTTGTTTAGAAGTCCACTCTTCCGAGGACACAGCTGACCAATACTGCAGTGGCAGCAAAAAATCTTGGCCTCAGGCTCATAATAAGCATATCCAAGACAGAGTACCATGACTGCAAATTGTCATCACTTCAAGTCTATGGTGAAGCCTCAACCATGTGACAGATTTCAAATAACTTGGCTCCAAAACGGCATCTGTTGCAAGCGACCTAAAAAGACGCCAAGAATTAGCATGGAGTGCCCTCTGGAAGCTAGAACGTCTGCGAAAAAGCCCCCAATCAACCATCTCTGCAAAAGTCAAGTTATTCAAACACTATCTGCGTGACGCACAGGGGGCACATGTGGTGCATTGGATCACAGCGCTCGCCTCATAATCATAAGGTTGTGAGTTCGATCCCCTCTCCCGACAATGTGTTTGCCTTGGGACAAGGCACTTTACCTCGCTTGCCTCTCTCCACCCAGGTGTATAAATGGGTACCGGCATATGCTGGGAATGCAAACAGACTCGCTGTGCGGGAGGATGGCGAACCCTCGCAGCAACATTATATGAGGGAGTCTGGCCCAAACGCAAATGACAGAGAGATGGGCACTCCGCCAGCGTGCGCACCATTTGCATTTAGTGTGACCATCCTACTCTATGGCTGTGAATCATGGGTGCTACCACAAGACATGGAAAGCAAAATCAACGCATTTTGCTACCTCTTGCTATAGGATTATGCTGGACATAAAACGGAGACCCCGTGTCTCAACACCATCTTATATTCAATGACCAACACTGACCCTCTTATCCACCTTGTAAGACATCGCCAGCTGAGTTTCCTTGGACACATCCATCGTCTGCCAGAGGAAGAGCCCTGCTAGAAGATATGCTCTCTTACATACCACCTCATGGCAAAAGGAGAGCCTACATCCAACGTGTGGTAGGGTATAATAAAGGCTGATACAAGCTGAACAGATAACCACACTTGCCAAAGATAGACGTGCATGGAGAAATCTTGTAATCCCTGCTTCCGCAGCCGAAGGATGGTGATGATGATGATGATGATGAGACTTCGGCCTTACTGAACATCCGATTCCTATAAAAGGATAGCTTCGAGATTTGACTTTCCATTTGTACCACAACATACACACAACATTCCCATTTTAACGTCACTATGATGTCATAAGTCACATTTCCATCCTCAGCAACTCCAATACCGGTATACTGTTTGAAACAAAAATAATTCATTATATCTACTCTAGACTAACCAATTAAAATAATCATTGCAAAATATATAACCAAATTTATACCATCTTGTATTTTTCTCAGAAAATTCAAAAATCACCTTAGTTTTCCCATAGACTTACACAGTTAAGAGCACGGTCATGACAAAATTAAAATTGATGCTATCAGCATATAAAGTAGTAAGCATTTAAGTATTATTAATTATTAATTATTGTCGCCTAAGGTATATATCTAAGCAAATAAATCACAAGATTTAATTACTTTATTTTTTAATTAGTAAAATATCTTGATTTTTTTTTTCACTTCCGTTAGTGCCCAAGGGGGGGGGTGTCCTAGGGACCTAACCTATTATTCTAATGAAGCCGTCGGCGGATTTAATTTTTTTTTAATATCACGAGAAGCGTATTCATTAAATCAGACAATTAGCAAAAAAACTCCTTGAAAAATTTGATTGCGTAACCGAGAAATCGCAAAAAAATCACATGTTGTGTATTATGGACCCCCGTGTGCACTTAAGTGTTAAGGATCCTGTGTGTTTAATGGTGTATTTCGTGATTCCAGCACTTTCTGTTTTATCAATGTTCACTAGATATCCTTGAGAAAATCTTATTTCCAAAATTGAGTTGATTCCGGTCGATCTAGCGGTTTCGCGTTATGAGCAATTGTTTGTTTTCCCACGGTCCAATAGGCCACCGTCCGTTTACGGACAAAAACTACAGAATTGTGAAAGGTCTTTCCTATACGACCGAATTTGCACGTAAGATAAGGTACACATGGATTACAAAGACTAAGGTTCAGATTATTACAATCTCAACTTCTTGAGGTAAGTGTGGGGATGAGGATGTCGGTGACAAAATGCCCCCTTTAAGGATAGCGCGAGATCCTCATCTCGAAAAATGCCAGGTTTACTGAATTTAAGCCAGCTGAATTCTTCTACAGGGTGAGAAAAAAAAAACTGACCCTGATTGTGTCCGCCATTTTGAATTTTTAAATACAATATATCTAACATATGTGGTATCATCTGAAAGCTTATTTCATTATCTTTAATTTGCTGCAAAGATAATTCATTTTTAAAGACGTGGTCTACAAATATAGACAAAACTTTAAACTTCAAAAGGTTGTCAAAGATGTCTGTTCCTTGATATGGAATGATTCAGTCAACTCCTCCAGAAACTGATACATGTATCAAGTTACTTTATTTTTCAAATGATTGTTGTGAGTGATGAGGGACGTAGAAACATTAAGACGGCATCGACGGTAAATTGTGATTGAATTTGGCGGGGTTAAATAGCTTCAAATGTAATTCTGCAGTCAA
Organism: Ophioderma brevispina; assembly: GCA_023653785.1. NCBI lineage: Eukaryota > Metazoa > Echinodermata > Ophiuroidea > Amphilepidida > Ophiodermatidae > Ophioderma > Ophioderma brevispina. The sequence goes on along the minus strand of JAMKCH010007350.1, from coordinate 14,136 downwards.
AAATAGCCCGATTCTCTTCTGAACACTGATTTCCTTCGTTGAATGCCGTTCATATTTATGCGAATTAGTGGACAGAGCCGAAAACCAACTACTTGATTCAAACGACTGCAGCTCGGTCAATACCCAATTGATGAGAATGAGCTTTGCAGCAAATTAAAGATAATGATCTAAGCTTTCAGATGATACCACATATGTTATATTCAAGGACAGAATTAAACGACCAATTGCGCGTATGTCAAGGTTTGTCAATCAGCGAGGCGCGGACTGTGATTGGTTTTGAATGTGTGGAATGGGCGGGTCATGGTGTCGAACAAAATGCTGATTTAAAATGTAAAAAAAACTGCCCATTTCAGGCGGGTTTTTGACTAATGTGACAATGTGACATTTGTTTTGCAATCGTCAACATTACGTCAGACGCGCAATTGGTCCCCTTATTCTGTCTCTGACTATAGATATATTTTTACTTACAAACTCAAAATGGCGGACACAATCAGGGTCAAGTTTTTTTTTTTTTTTACTCACCCTTTATTTACTTCGCCTGTTTTTGCCCAGGTCTACTTTTTTATTTTCTATAGACCTGGTAAATCATCCCATTTCCGGGTAGGAGATAGGTGTAACGTCCGATTACCTTTTTGTTTTCTATAAAACAATAACAATATCGGCATGAAGCTTACTATGTATATCAGAATAGCTATTCACTTTCATATAAAGCCTCAAACACGTGGCAAAAAAAATCCGAGTTTTACAATACTTGGCTCAAATTGAAACTTGGTCTATCTTCAGCAGGCGGTGAAGGTCATTAATCTCAGCAATTCGGTCAACAGCGACCACTTCTTGACAGGCAACACAATTTTGTTTGTGCGCATGCGCATTATCAATTAAGCTGCTAAAGAGAGCGCGTGGCTCTTCAATCAGCTATTAAAAACTCCACGCGAGTACGATCTTCACATGCTTTTCCGTAAGTCTCTGGCGTTGTAACCGCCCTGCGTCATGCTTGCTCGTGCATTGATTGTATGTTTAAAACATAACATACAGCATCTATTCAAGTTCCAATTTATCTTTGACTTTTCTGATTTTGAGCATTCACAAAATTAGTGGAGAATTGTGCATTTGGACTATTTAATATCGTGTTCATCTGATTTAGATAAGTTTGTCAGCAGATTTAATAATATTTTAGAAGATTGAGACATGTAAACAATCATGGTATCTGGTGATCATTCAAAACTAATAGTTGCCAGTATTGGGAGATGATGTGTGTTGAGTTGGTGAATGTCAGAGTCCACTGCCACTGGGGTTCAATTGATTCCGAGTGCAGCAGGTCTGAGTCTGCGGCGATCGAGTCCATGGCATGGGGCCCTGAGTTCGAGTCCATGGGACACCGAGTCCGAGTCCACCAAGCACGAGTCCAAGTCTGAGTGACTCGGACTCGCCAATTGAGTCCGGATGAGTCTGCTGTTCTAAACTCCAAACTCGTAGTGCCTCACGCCCGCGTAACGCGCAAATCTGCAACCGATTGTGTCAAAAACGTGGATACAAGCTTAGAAAACATGAGCGGGAATGTCCAGACACCAGATGTCATTGTCACAAGGAAATGTAAGACCAAAAACAATACAGTGGGCTATCTACACAGGGAACCAGTCCGCATCAATGTATGTGGTACTTCCAAGAATCCAGATGTTTATGAACGTGCGTTGGACTGTCTGACGATGCACTTTTCATGCCATTACAGCATGATTGTGGACAAATCAAATCTATCGCGTAAATGCACGTATGCAGTGCGTAAAGGAATCGCGCGTTATTAGGCGTGCCACTGGGGATGCAATAGAAAACCGCGATAGAAGCGTGTTCCTATCTGCACTCCCTATATTCGATCTCAAGTTTGAGGGTGACGTCACTGTGCGCGTTCGGTTTTGCACCATAGAAACGCACGCGCTGACCTTTCATTGCATAGTCACTATACCACGTGAATATAAGGCAGCACAATCGAATTGCTAAGCGAATGCAGAGTCAGTTTCTTTACGTAACGTCACCCTCAATGCCTCAAGACCGAACAGAGTATACGTTGTGGGCGGCAATGGCAGTATACACGTACTCCTATGTAGTAATACACCATGGCACGCCACTGGCCACATTGCTCCGCTCGTGTAGAGAGCCCCAGTAAGGATGTGTGAGCATATAGGACATTTTTGGACAGAAAACAGTGTATCATGGGATATGGTACTACAGTAATTGAACAGTAAGATAGCCTATGTTACAATCACGACAATACCCAATACGTGATAAGAGCTGATCATCCAAATCATCAGTGCATGCCACGCCTAGCCCAGCCTTGCTTCAAAACAAAATCGCAACTACCGGCTCGGCTCTGCAATGGGTGACGAGCTAAATATACTAGTCCATCCTGTAACAAAACATCCACTACGCTATTTTTACTCTTCCCATGCCAACAACTACCTGTGGTCTGTGACGGAAGAGATGAAGGCAACGGCAAATTTGAAACTAAAATCCCTAAAATATTCAGATTTCGTGCTTTTTTCTCAAAATTTCTTCATCCAACATTTTTGTTGTTGGTGGAAAAGTTGCTCAAAAATAGCGGTTTTCTAGCTATATGCCAAAAGGTGTAAAGGTCTGTTTTGGTAGATTAAAATTAATTGATATGGCCACGTGAGTCGATTTTAGCGGATATGTCCGCCATTGGTCTCACGTATATTTCGCAAACCTCGAAATCCCAACTTCAGTAACGAAACATTACTGACCTTCACCGCCTGATCTTCAGAATGTCGGGGGTTTCTGGGATTGTGACGACCCTTGCAAGCGTAAATGAATGACATACCCTTTCTTGAAGATATCTTATGAAATATAAAACATTAATACGGGTGCGCAATAACGAATGCAACTTCAAATATCTCTTGGTGATTAACATTGTAGTGATTACGTGTTTGTAACATTACCCGTATGTTTTGTACAGTGAAATATACAAATATTGTGGCATCCAATGGCCTACTATATTTTTTCCAATAAATTTCTGATAATTATTTACTTTGTTTATTTCACCAGGTGTATGCATAATGGTCTCGAATTAACAGTAATTTAGTAAATATTATTATCATGGGTTTCTTTTAACATTTTTGTGCGTGGGCACTTCCTTGAGTGCATGTTGGGGGGGGGGGGGTCCCAGGGACCCACTCTAATTAACGCGGGACAATGCAAGCGCAACAAAACCAATGTAATACAGCAGTAAAGCGACATAATGGCATAAACATATTCCGACATAATGAAAAGGACTCTTTACTGAAATCACTTTCACAAGTTTGAAAACAATTTGGGATTTTTACTTCTGTAAAACAGTACAAACAGGAAGAGTTCCATAGGGAATGTGACCGTTCGTGTGCACTTTCTGGAACAGAAACCAAGGTGTGGACATCCCTGACAGAATTTAACAGGATCTAGCATGTTTTTTGTTGGCACAATTCAAAAGCATTCAGACCAGGATTCAGGCATTGTACTTTAGGCTTGTAGTAAGATATTGATCGGCAAGTGAATATGTATAAGCCCGGGATTAGCACATATACACTAGCAATGGTCTGTGAGCTGATGACAGCATTGATTTTCAAGTTTGTAATGATGGCAGTAATGCCAGCATCTTTTTCCATTTTGTTTTCAGCACATAAAGGGTTAATATTTTAAATGTTACTAATAATTGTTTACTACATGTATGTTGTGAACTTATATGAGCAAAAAAAAAAAATTGCTTTGGTTCTCGGTTTCTTATTCTTATTTTTAAAAAAATATTCCAAATGACTCGTTAGTGCCCAAGGGGGGGGGGGTTTCATGGGACCCCCACTAATTATCTCATTAACGGCTTGGCATATTTGATTATTTTAACCATTTAATTAACCATTTATTTCCTGAAAACAAACAATTTTTGTCATTGACGTTTGCTGTCAAACTCTATGGGAAATGACGTGTATTTTGTGGGCAACACCCGTTTGCAGATAGGATTTATGAAATTACAAGTTGTTTTTTGTGAATATATGTTATTTATTTTTTTCGATATAGGATAAAAAATTAGTTTTAAAATTGTTTGTTGTAAAAGCAAGGCTTCATTTGGAATTTTCCGTCTGCTCCTAATTTACGGCCTACGATAATACAAATATTTTTATTCTGATTTGGTGTTACCTTATGACCTTTACATGTGGTATACATTTTGGCCAAAAAATCCTTCGGGAAAGTTTGATTCGGCCATAGAATCCCTCTTGGCACTAAGAGGGTGAAATCTACTTGGTCACTATGGTTAATGACCTTGACCCCAAAACAACCCGAATGCCTAACATTTCACCCACCGTTATGTTTACTTAGACACAGAATTTTTAACCTTGGATTGTTTGATGAAAAAAAAATCTCAAATAATTACCGACTGGCCACGGCTTTTTGGTAGGCGATGAATAATCGCTATATAAAATATCTATTTTAATACTATTTTTCGCTTTTCCATAGCCGGAATTCCTGGAATGTCTAGCATATTTGATGAGCGGTGGACAATCGCTATCCAATTCATTGGTTTCATCTCATATTCATAGCTGGAATACTAAAATTGCTAGCAGAGTTTTAATAGCAGTGGGCAATCGCCATATAAAAATCCATGCCAATCAGCTGTATTTTCAGGAATATTGAAAGCTTGCTAGCGTAACCTGAGAAACTAACAGTTTAACCAACACAGATGTGTGACAAATCACTTTTCACACAGGTAATGACAAGCACCAAAGCAACCCTAGAAGGAACATTCTATAACTACACCGTCTCGGGAATCGAACCCCTGGCCTTCCGATAACTAGACGGATGCCCTATCCAATAGACTACCAACTGTGTCCGATAAACAGACCTCAAAGCTTGCACCCCTTGGTGAACAGTCGGGGGTTACAGCACTCACAGACAGCACAGGGACTGAAAACACTAGTACACGAGATCAAACTAATGCTTACTCGGAATCACAATACTAAAATATTGCCATTAGCACTAGAGGAACTTGTTTTTTCAGGGGTCATTGTTTCACAAGCGGCAAGGATAATTATGTTTTGCGGTTCTTGACCGACCAGTGATCCTGACAATTAATTATGTCGCTAAGGGGCTAATGACAATAGTTTAGTTCATTGCACAGCCCAATTGGTTTAATTTGCTCTTTATCCCATCTCTTTAGGATAAATCATCATCATCATTTTCATCTTCATCATCATCTTCTTCTTCATCTTCATCATCTTTTTCTTCTTCATCTTCATCATCTTTTTCTTGTGCTTCATCTTCATCATCTTCTTCTTCTTCTTCATATTCATCATCTTCTTCTTCGTCTTCTTCTTCTTCTTTTTCTTCATCTCAACCTCATCTCTCTTCTACATCTTCTTCTGCTACATCTTCTTCCTTCTACATCTTCTGTTCGTCTTCATCTCCTTCCTCCTTCTCCTCCTCCTCCTACTACTACTACGTAACTGATACTTCTACTTCTTCTTCTACTTCTTCATCTTCTTCCCCTCGCCCCTTTCTTCTTCTTACTGGTTTTATCAAAAGGAAAACAAAATAACATGTCATGAACATTGTTTACTCGAAGTTTATTGTGTTTATTCCAAATTTCGTATGCTATTTTATTAAGCTAGTTATTGGAAGATTGATGCAGAGGCAGGTATATAGATAAATTTATAGATTTTACACACAGACATAACGCTTGAAGGGAGATTGTTTAAATCCGCTCTATAAGGTCGGTGGCTCTATCAACAGAAGTGTTTTGCAATTATGAACTCTGTATTGTCATACACAATCCTTAGAGGGATTTTAAGATCTAAGCGAAAGGAAGACAAATAGCTTCTGTGTCTCATATATGTAAAATAGGATTTTCGTTGATACAATATAGGTTTCTTGTAAAAAAACCCTCTTCAACAGAAATAGCAAATTATTCTTTGCTGTTATTTTCTTCTAGTTCATAAATCAAATAAACGATACTTGTTGTCGTTATAGGATTAAATTTCCCTGGGGTACTTTCCCTTGAGGCACATGACGATTCTTCTTGTTCCGTTAATACTAACTCGAAAATTGAGCTTAGAGTAACTTTATCAAAATTTCATTTGGTTAAATGCCTTTAACAGAAATAATTTAGAGCAAGGCTTATTTTAGTTTTAAAACCAATTTCAACTTTAAAATATACGTTAAATAATAAATGAACATTTTCTACAATAGCACCTGCAAATTGCCACTAAAAGCTCTTGATTGTTCTTTAGTTACAAATACTGAGAAAAAGTTTCACACTAGTAAAAAAAAAATAAATGCAATACCTCCTCCATCGTGTACCTACCGAATAGCATATGCCCATTGCAATTATTGGTTGAGTAGACACCTCGGTCCAATAACCTATTTTGTATAACCCTTTTAAGCTCTTTATTTCCCATTTTCGATTCTGTAAATATAAATTCACATGTGTCGTTTTTACAAACACTGCAGATGAAATTGTTTGGTGATGCGAATGTTCATTACAGCTTTTATATGAACCACATGCAAAGAGCAGCCCCAATGTCGTTGATGTATGTTGATGATTGTTTTATAACGTTTTTTAAGTATAATTAGGATTCAGAGTGCTATCCTGAATTGATTATGCCATTAATTAATACAGCAATGCACTATTGTTAATGGTCATTGGTCTTGTTAAAATGTCCATTTATTTTACAGTAAGCTGATCAGTCATTTAATGCATGAGATGCAATTCCGGTCGTCTCAAATGTTTGTTCCATTAAAAGTTGCAATGATATGAATGTTTTATGATGCGCTTTGCGGTCATAATCTACAGATTTGAATGAGTACAAAACTAATCTTCCTGTCAGAGAGTGATTATATATATGTTTTGGCAAGCGGCTAAAGCCAAAAAAGATTACGAGATCAAGCGTCGCCCACCGACTAAAGAAATCCAAACAACTCAAAATGTAATGTTTAAATCTTAAGTGACCAAAGGTTTATCACCCGTAAGAAGAAACACTTTCTGAATGAATTTAAAAATTTATGCGACATGCGATCGGTCATAATGCAAAACCACATCAGCAATACGAAACTAATGTTATGGGAAGAGTCGCAGCTCCTGGTTTCGAAAATCCCACGACATTTTGGCGAAAAGACGAAAAATGCTAATGAGCTTGTGAACGTAAGCTCATACACTTCTGAAAACTAATAATTTGCTGATACTAGTGTACAAGACCTTACACTTCCGGTATGTTTGGGGTTGAACTGCTATGTGTGTGTGTGTACCAAAACTATAATCATAGTAGGGCAAAACTATACATTTTAAACCTTAGGAGAAGTTCAATAAATTGTCACATATGTTAAATCATTACAAATTCTAATTATTCACTCCTGTCACGTTACTCCTTATTTATACATATTGCACACGGTTATTCTGTAAGCATTTAATATATCCGATTTTGGCTATTCACAACATATATATTAATAATATTTTGTTTCTTTTGCAATTTCTTTTGGTTCAAATCATGAACTTAGAGAGTATGTACTACACTGTTCATTTCGGGGTCGTATAAATGGTTGTGGTGCGAATTACTCTCTTTTATTTTTAAATGGTATATTTGGATTTTTCACTGGGATTTGAAGTATGTAGGGGCAAAGCGTTTTTTTTTTTTTCAAAATACGGAAAAATTAGCAAAAAGACTGGCCATTCACATTGCCCTGTGCGTACACCATGTAACTTACTTTTGAAATATTTTAATGTTGATAGCTACTCTACTCAAGAAGACCCTTTATTACATATAGTTGACACAAAAGTGGCTATTTTAGACAATTCTGTATTTTTAAAGGTGTTGCATTATTGTTCGGAGGTTACCTAGAAGGGGTTTGGATGAACTTAACACTTAAGTGGCCTAGGGGTTTTTCACCTCATTCACGTTGGTGGCTAAGGGGGGATGGGGGTTCCATGGAACCCCCCCTCCCACTAAGGAAACTACTTTCCCGATAGAATTTTCCAAATGAAACTCAATACCACCTTCCAAGGGGCATAAGTGACAGGGTCCCAACGTGCAATATAGATGGAGTTCCGGTTTATCTCTGGAAAATTAGGGGCAATCATTGTTTTCGAAATGCGTCAAAAATCGCTCAAAGTACATGATGTTCTGCTTCTGCTACCCAGCTTTCCACAGCATACACAGTGCAACTCATGTTGTGATATTTATATCTGCTCTAAAGCACCATTTAATATTTTCACTACACAAACATTACCATTTTGTACATCGTGTATTTTTTTTGTGGGGGCATTCGTATTTGCCATAGGTTTTACGTAATGGCGCGCAGGCACTCGATTATTCTTCTTCTTATCGTGTCCCCACACGTGTTCTCTCAAATATGACCAGCCAGAGATGGGTACAAAAAACGTCGGCTGCTTCACTGAATTCCGCAAGGTCCTTTGTTGTGCATGTTGGCTCCAGCAGTGGGCAGACCAAGAGGTGTTCCATTGTCTGCGGTGCTGTTCCACAACCACAGGTAATATCCTGATCTGCTTCCAGAATAGCCCCCTTCTGCAAGGAAACCTTAGATCGGCCAGTCCTGGTTCTCAATCTATTGAGGGCCTCGCATTCAGCCCATGAGAGGTCAGCTCCAGGTGGGAGATGCGCACCAGGTTCAATACTGGACTTATGTTACTTGGTTGATGGCAAGTCTTTCTTTCCCACAAAGCGACTCTCTTTACCTCCTTAGAGACTGTTTCAAGAGTTTAGACTTTGCTTAGATACTCTCTCTAGATTTAAGGCGGTTGGCAGCATTATCTGTCGCTACATAGGGTGCTATTAGGTACTTGGCAGAGCTACGCGCTTGCATGCTCGCTAACGCTACGACGGATGTCTGGTGGAGCCATTCCTGCTAGGATGTACAGTTTTTCCGTTGGTGTTGGGCGGAGGCATCCTCTGATAAGCCGGCAGGAGGCAATTTAACGCTGGCTCAACTTCTTGGGGGCATGGGTTGATCTTTCCCAACAGGCGGCATACTCTGCACTGAGTAGCAGCACAGGGGCAAGTGCCGTCTATCTTAGGGTAAGTGGGCGAGCGCCCCATCTGGTGCCAGTGATTTGTTTCGATGTTTATTGCGTGAACATACTTTTACTCTCGTTCTCAATGTGGGTCTTATAAGAATAAGAGTGCGGTCCAGTTGACTCCCTAGGTAGACCGGGGTTAACACATGCTCCAGGGGAGTTCCAGACCAGGTACTTTAAGCTGACGGTTTGGCTTCAAGGTTGCGTAGATGGAATAAGCACACACCTGTGTCTTAAGATTGATTTTGCACGTAGGTGGTTTTCCCTGATAATAAGGAGTGAGTTCATCCAAAGCTTTGGAGTCTCCTTTCAACAACTGTGAAGTCGGCATCTTTGTGCGCCTAATTCCAAGATCGCTGCATCAATAAAACGACGGGTTTCCTGCATCCTATGTTGGTCGTTGGTATTGTTAAACAGGAGAGGTGCAACCCACTCCCCCTTGTGGTAGAACCATTCTTCTTGAACCTACCCATCGGCGCTTCTTCGTTCCGAGCTGAACAAGAACATCCTTGTTTCCCAGCAATCCACGGAATAAGGCATCAGTCAACGGATGGTCCTTGGTAATTTCCAGGATCTTTAGGAGTGGCATCTGTGATAACAGTGTCGTATGCTGCTGAGTGGTCGACGAACACAGCTCTGGTTACCATACCCTTCTCAAACCATCCTCAATGTTTTGAGTTAGGATTTTTTTGAAAAAAAAAAAGTACTTGGCTTGTTGTTGATTTGCCTGGCCCGGACACCTGCTGTTTCCTGGTATGAGTGTGGTTTGCTCTAATCACAGGTGCTATACGATTGAGCAGGAGGCGTTCAAAGAGCTTGTAGGTATGGCCAAGGATTGATATAGGTCTGTAGCTGTTGGGATTGGATGGATCTTCCCATGCTTAGGATGGCCATAAACATGTGCTTTCCCCTCCAGATCTTGGGAACCTGTAGGAAATAAGGTAGCAATTGTAGAGCTCAAGAAAGCCACCTTTTTGCTACTGGGCCAAGATTTTTTAGTTGCTTAGTAAGATGTTGTCAGGCCTACTCTTTTCCTGGTTGAAGTTAGCAATACCGTATTTCGTCCAATTCGTCCCATGTTGAAGGGGCAGTGAAACCAGGGTCACCACCTATACCTTATGGTCTAGTTTGATCTTCTTGGGTTTTCGTGCTGCACTTGCATTTTAAAAAAGCAGTTGGTGGGCCACTTGGTTGGGTGTGACATTTGGCTGCTGTGGAGGTTCTGTGGATCCCCTCGAAGTTTCGGATGGTAGACCAGCTTTCTTGCGGTTATGGGTCATATCGGTGGATTCAATTAAAGTTTGCCAGGTTGTGATCTTTTCCTGGGAGATCCTCTCCGGACTTCCTCACCTTTAGCAGTTTTTCAATCAGCGCAAAAGGATCAGCTTCAACTTGTGATATACTCTTGATATTCTCATACAATTCCTTGGAAATGCCTTGTAAATATATTCCGTCCCTACAACAGCCCGGGGTATGAATCTCCCTGCAGTCTTGTTCACTAGTTGGGGGCAATTTGTCAGTTATGGGGTTTTGGAGCAATCCCTCCTTCACTTCCTGATCCAGGTCACCAGTGAAATCCTTGCAGTCTGCTTTCCTGTAGTTAAAGCGGCCCTTAAAAGGCACGATGTTTTGGTCTTACTGGCAGCGTTGACTTGATACCGTTGGTCGATGTTTGAGTTTTGTGGATCAGGATCCAGAACAATCTTGCTACAAAGGTTAGAGATGTTTTTGCTGCAATGCTAGATCAGGGTTGTAACTCTCTTCCCAGCGGGCACTATGAATGATTGTCGGCATTAGAGGTCGTGGAGGAGACGTAGATGTTGACTGTCTATCCCTTCTTCGACAATCTTGTCCGTCTTTGTTTAGTTTCATTGTAGCCCCATTGGGTACTTGGCTGTTGAAGTCGCCATGAAGAAGTGAGGTTTGGTGGAATTCCCAGGTTGAGCTGAGGTGCTTGAAGTCTTCTGATGGGGGTTTGTAGACAGATGTAACTATGACAGACTAAGCTCAATTGTGAGACTTTCGATGTTGTTATCATCAGACATTGAGTTGCTTGCCTTCTACTTTCGGTACCTGTTCCCACAAATATCAGGCACTTCCGTATTGTCGATGTGGTCTCTCGTGGCACGGACCATTCCTGGTATGGTTTGGCGGTGGTTATTGATTCCTCTGTGGGTTTCCTGCAGACATAGGACATCGCAATGGGAGATTGTTACAACATCATCAATGATGGTACTTTTTGCGCTGGAAAAACCCTCCACATTCATGACACTATAGTCAAGGCAGACCTTAGAAAAAGGCCTGCGCTGAGGTCTGTCATGAATTTGGGTATACTTAAGAAATGATGTTAATGGAAACTGTTTGGAGTTGTAGAGATTAGGTCGCTGCTTGCTTTTTCGCTTGCAGTTTTAACGTTTGCTTCGCTATACTCAGCTTAAAGGGGAACCCACGAACTGTTCTTACTCGATGATGGTCGCTTCTTTTTCCTCACATAAGGGTTATTTATTTTTCAAGATTCTGTGTTCAATATGTTTCATGCATCTGAAACTACATAATCGAAAACTATCTGGCAAAGGGTTGTGCAACTTTTATATTAAAATCACCTCCGTTGGTACCTAGGGGGGGGGGACTATGACCCAAGCTAATTACTCTCATTAAGGGCGATACAATTACAAAAAAATAGAGTTTCGAAAATATTTCCAGATTGAAAGAAATCGCCGAAAAACAAATCTGCACCCACCCCCTTAGGCACTTAAAAATAAGTGTTTAAGAGTCCATGAGCCATGTATTAAGTTTTGGTATACGTTCTAATCCCTAGATACTAATTGTACTTGTGAAAGTCTTGCGTCTCTCTAGACCGGAAGTAACACATTTTGCAGTCCCTTATTTTATTTTTGTACATAGAATGTGGCCACATTAACATAATAGCTGGTATGGCTCAAGGGAGTCACTTTATCTGCATGAGTTTTTTCTTTTCTTCTACATACTCTAAAAATGCTATAATGGGTGGACAATTTCCATCATGAGGGGCTGTAACCCATCCGTGAGAAATTTTCTCACCCGTTACATTAAAGACACTATCAGTGATTTGCAACATATTTGAAATTTGCAGTAATAGCTTCAGTGAAGGATAAGTCCTGTAGAAATTCTCATAAGTTTACTTTTTCCAGCTTAGAATTGAAAGAAAAGGAAGAAAACGGTCAGGTTCCAAGATACGTGCGATTCTTCCATTCAATTACGACTTGTTGTAGTAAGTGTCCGTTCGGACAGTAATGACTACAATCTCAGATTCTGTCCTTATTAGGGTGTTTCTGGTCTTATCATTTTGGCAGGGTTATGTTCGGATACCTGTACTTGTTACGTACATGCTATAACGCTAAAATCTATTTTTGATGATTTTTATCGATTTGCTGATTTAGCAAATCACTGAATGCCCTTTAAACCTTTCACGTATTTTGAAAGGAAAAATGGAAAAAGGTCCACTCTTGTAGGACAACCCTGGTTTAAACCCAGGAATAAAAGTTATACTCCATTTCAGAATACCAGCCAGTGGTGTTTAATTGTAAAGATCCTCTCCATGTACAAAACGGAGAAAAAGTACAAATCTTTTTGCAAATTAAAAACTATTAATCGTAAATAATTTTGAGATTTGTTAAAATATTTCCATTCTTACTGGTTACTCGTGGTATTCCATTGAATGACCCTGGAACTGCGAAGTAAACAGGCCCGATCGCAAAATTTGGCAATTAATCAACGGTTTGTTTAAAATTACAGTGTCTTGGTCCACATAGTCAATAATTGTTTTATCTTGGTATGTTTGAATAATTAAAGACGGGAGACGCCAACAATGTTTTGAAAGTTATGAAAAAACCATTACTCGTTCCAGTCAATAACCATAATAGTTGAGAAAGGGGCGTGGTCCTAGTTGGTTTAGCAAGCTTACACCCTCTTGGAGCAAAGGTTCCTCGTTCGTAATCTCAGTGGGACCACTTGCTGGATTTAATTCGGGAACTCCATTGGGATTTATTTTTTCTAACAGATATTGATTAAAACCCTAATGACCACTTTCTCCGTGGTTCATTTGAAATCGGCAAAGGAACCATGAAAGCTTGCAACTCCATCCGTTTTTGTTTCGTGCAGTGTGTTTGAATGTTGGCTATATGGCTCTGTTTAAAGCTGCTTGCCTCCAAGTTTCATGTTTTCTGGGTCTGGTTAATTATTAAGTTGTACAGTCTCTAGTATTTTGGCCTACAGGCCAGATTTGAGATTAAAATAAACCTTGATTCTTTATTATTATTTATGTGTTTTTGGAAGGTGAGGTCTCAGGCATCTACCCGCTCTTGAAATAGAATATGTTTGAAATTTCAGAAGAAATAACACCTTTAATTAATTTTCCAAATTTAAGCTCATATGCTCAATGCGAAATATTCAATGCTGCCCTCTATAACCTTACTGCCTGTCCTGCGTTCATGTGTTGTGGTAACTTTTCATCACGTAAGCCCATCATTTCTTTTTTTCGTGAGGCAAACTATAATCCAACTCGTGTAATATGTATTTTTTTTTATAATGCCGTATTATGCAATGGCCCATCATGACACTTTATTTTACTTCTTCTACATGCTCATTAGAGTTTGGATCCTTCTGGAGAGCATCAGTAACAGTTGATTCAATTACTACTCACTGTTATGCCTGATTTCACCTCATTCACCTGAGGAGCCTCGGGCGAAACATTCTGTAACATGAGTGGTTTTTACATGGTTTATTCTTTAAAATAAAAGGGACTTAGATCAAGATGGCACTTTAAATGACTTTTAAAAACGGAGACTATCAAGGTCACGATTGACAGAGGGCAACTCGTTCCAAAAGCGAAGGCCGCGATTGAAACGCACGCTCACAAATGGTTATTTGAATACGGGAAAAAGAAATTTGATGGATAAGAGAGAATACGAAGGAGAATTGATATGATAAGCTTGAATGGTCATGACAGAAATCTTATTTAATCCTCTAGCAATTTGAGTGCAATGAACGAGTTGCCCTCTGTCAATCGTGACCTTGATAGTCTCTCGGTTTTA
>JAMKCH010007349.1:0-116552 GCA_023653785.1 Ophioderma brevispina | reverse complement strand
GAATTTAAATAAACTGTAAGATTCTTCTGAAATACTTTCACTAAGTTTCCGAGTCAACATGACATTAGTTGCAATCACATTTGCATCTTCCCAGTGTTTATTTTTTTTCAAAAAATTACCCCTCTTCCCACCTTAAAAATCTGTTTCGTTTTGTTTCGTTTCGTTTCGTTTCGTTGCGCAAAATATCATAAGCCTTCAAATGAGCAACTATTCTATTAGGCACGCATTAACCCTAAAAGAGCCGGGCCTTTTGGACCCATCTCACCACCGGGGGGTCGAATTCCGCCCCCAGTATCTCGAAATCGGATTGATGAACTATCATATGTGTGGTACCAATGGATAGCTATGACCCTCCCGAGTCCATTGATATCAAAAAAGTACAAACATACCTTAGCACAAAAAAACTGGATTTCTGCTGTTTTTGTGTAATTTCAATGGGAAATAGCTTTTGTTCGCACGCAGTGCGCGATTGCGTAACGCCGCGTCATAACCCTAGGTCCGATTTTAATCAAAAAGAAGAAAGCCGTGTAGTTTCGGCGTGAAAAAATAACAAATAGGCGAGATACGACAAAAAATGTCGAGGGGCGGATTTCGCCCCCCGGGTCTTTTAGGGTTCAAACTTGAGGTAATCTCTAGGCCGCCTTCTGAAGGTTTAATTTCCATTACAATTAATAGCCTGTACATTATAATATGCAATGAGAATGATTAGTCTATATTAAAAATATTTATAGCTTAACTGGGACTCAATATTTCAGATGCTATTATAAGTTATATTGACGAACCAAGAACCAATAGTTTTTCTACTGCAACCACTAAAGGGGTGGTTACCAAACCCCCCTTATTTTGTTCGTAATTTAGGTACAAACATCATCTGATTTGGTATCAGTGTGTAGCTACATATGTTGTTTCTTCAAATTAAGTATAAACATATCAAGTTTGAACAATATGTGCTAAGTCAACAATTTTAATTTGACGGAAAATCGGCAGTGGAGTTCGCTTGTGATCAAGGCCTCTGCCATAGAGGTCGAAAGCTAAAGAATGTGAGTAATTCTATTTTGGATTTGTCTTACATAAATTCTCATCATATTTCTGAACAATTCTACATATGCATATTTTCACCTAATTTTACGCTTATTGGCATTGTTTCTACAGAAACGGTGTGTAGACGCTATCTTCGTTACTGAACATCCGATGGTAATCGACAATCACAATAAGCTTTTATATTGAGTCACCAGTTCTTTCATCGTTTTTCATTTTAACAATAAAAGAGCAAAATGTTTCGATTGTCCTTTTAAAATAGTGAAAAAGAAATTTGCATGACTTGCAAGCACTATTTTGGCTGAATTGTAATCTACAGATAAGGTAAAAAGTAGATGGTAATCCGAAGTTCACAATAAACTTTTATCGTGAGTTATCACTTCTTTCACAATTGTTTATTTCATTCATTTGTACCACCTTAGGCTGAGGTGTTTCTAGAATTTGCCTTTGTTCAATCGTCCTTTATTGTGTCCAGAGACCACTTTCGGGGAAAAAAACGGTGTGATGAATATTCATAGATTTAAATAACGTTCTCCGACCGCTTTCGCAACTATAATGGACAGTTGAACAAAAGAAGCACAATGGATAATTATGAAAAGAAAAGGGCTAGATGTATATTAAAGGATAGATTACTTTGCTAGTAATTTAACATCATCATCCCCCACAAAATCAAAGAAAAGTTGGTGTCTTTCAGGTTCAGCAGTCATAAATTAGGGACAGCACAATTTTTGTGCGCGCCCAATTTTTACCGAAAAGTAGCCATTTTCTTTTGCCGCTTTCCCAACATCAATGATGCACTAAAAATATTTTTATGAGTTCAGAATAGACCAAATTAATTAGGGAGAGAGACGAAAGTTTTATATTACAAGATCACTCGCTAATTTACTCGCTACTCGCTAATATTAATTGCCGACAGTAAAAGCACAATTAAAAAATAAGATATGACGTGACGACCAGGTGAGTATTCGTCTGTGTGTGAACACAACAGCAACAGCAAGTGCCGGAACAAGTGGTAGGAACAAAGTCGGAACACGGTGAGGAAATATTGTTTTATATTGCTTTATATGTATATATAGTGAGAGAGATAGAGGCAAAGAGAGAAGAGAGAGTTCATCAGGGATGCGTAGCACTAGATCATAATGGCCGAAGATCATAATGGCCGAATATGAAGGCAGTAGTGCTAAAAAGTTGTTGTTTTGTACGTTTCGGGTAAACCTTTTTATCAAGTACATATAAATAAAATGGAAGAGAATAACTTACTTTTGGTATGTTAATTATTGCTTAAGCCATTTGACAACTTTTCTGGTATTCCGGGAACACTTTGGAATATGCTATTTTATTTGTTTGCACGTATTGGGCTCAACTTGTCATCTTTTGAAATCCGTGTACAAAATTCAACACAAAATGCACGTATTAAGCTGTACAGTTACTCATTGAATAAAACCAATAGTACATGTGGAACTGTATTTTTGTGAAAATTTCATATACAATCTTGCAACCAAGGTTTTTTTCTAAATCTAAATTGTATGAGGATTCCAAAAATCATGGGTGTCATTTTTTAAAATGTGTTCTTGGATGAATTCTAGGGGACAAAATATAAAAGAGGGCAAAGTGTGTTTTAAAGTATACCATCATGTTCAGTACCTTTCAAGGATTACAGAAAGGTATAGTTTGCCCTACCTAAGAGTTATAGTACAAGAGTTACAAGGAAAAAGGAGTTCAGGGTCACACTGGGGGTGAAATTTCAGATCCATCCGTTTGTTCTAAAAATGGTTGTTCGTCTTACTGTACATAAGCCGAAAATATAAAGGTCGCGTTGTCAATGACGTTTTGATAATAATTAAGAGGGCAAATATGGCAGTGGTCCACAGGGTCTATGGGAGACCACAGGTCATATCTCTAAAGTCTCACTTTAAAAGGTGAAACACAGATTCTATTTACATTTTCGTATTTAGTATGACCTAATGAAAACCAGTTTTCAACAAAATCGGACCATTCTATAAATAATGACCTTGAACTTTCTTGAGCCTATTGTAATAAAACAATAGGTCGTAAATATGGCAAACTATACCTTTTTAGAAACCTTATGAGCAGCCTAACAGACTGGTATAAATTTTAAAACAATTTAAGCACTTTTATTGTTTACCTATGTACAAAGTTTGCCCCCTTATAAAACACCCAAGAACACATTTTAAAAAATGACACCCATTATTTTCTGATTCTCTGATCCGGATTTTGATAGTTGCCACACTTGATACGAAATCTGAATCCGAATTGGGTAAGTCAAAGCAGATTATCCATATCCTTCCCCTACCCCCATCAGTCAATGTTGGGGGACCTGACGAGGCTGCTAACAACATGACTTGGATCAACATTGCCTAGGGGGAGAGGCGGCGCTTTACAGCCAAGTCGCACAAAGTGTGGCAACATTTTTCCATGATTGTAGGTTAGCTGATGCATAACGATGTAAATGAGGAATGAAATACAAGTAAAATTTAAGAGACAAGCTAATTTTGGTATGTTAACGTGGGTTAAAGTCATTGACAACTTTTCTGTTGTCTGTGGGACATTTTGGAAAAAAATCATTTCTGTGCACGAATTAGGCTCAAGTTGTCACCTATTGAAGTCCGTGTACAAATTCCAACACAAATTTTGTACGTATTGGGCTCTAGTTACTCATTAAATAAAGTCAAACTAAACTAAGTAAAATAGATTAGTTTTGTTATGTAAGCATATAACTATGGGTTAAGTTATTTAAGAACATTTAGGAAAATGACAGTTTTTTCAAGTATTGGACTTTTTTCATTGAATGAAATCCATGTAACATGGAAGAGACACAGTTAATTTTTTTGTATAGGCTATTAATGATGGCTAAAGTCATCTGACAATTTGTCTTGTGTTTCTGGAACATTTTGGAAAATTTCCCTTTGGATGTATTGGGCTCAATTTAACACCTTTTGAAGTCCGTGTACAAAATAATCAACACAAAAGCCCGTGCATTTTTGCAAGTATTGGGCTCTAGTTACTCATTGAATAAAATCAAACTGAAATTAAAGAAACTAGTTTAGGTCTGTTACATAATTGAGGCATAATGTACAGTTATTTAACAAATGTTTCCGGTGTTTATAAAACATTTCGGAAAATTTTATTTTGCACGTATTGGGCTCTTACTCATTAAACAAATTCAAAATAGAAAACCTTGTTAGTTATTTCATGTAAATGCCTATTCAGAATAAACCACCTCCTACAGAACATGGTTGGACGCGATGTGGAGGCTTTATCGAGTCAGAAGAACCCGTATTGCCATCGAAATTGTATTTCTTTATACCAAGTGTGTGCTACAGCTGTGGGCAATACGCTATATAAAATGTTTATAGGTTATAATTTTGCTTTTATTTGAGATGCCTCCAGATTTATAACAAAATAGTATTTCTTTTTATTTATACTACCAAGTATGTTAAAGCTGTGGGCAATCGCTATATAAAATGTTTATAGGTTATACTTTTGCTTTATAACAAAATTTAGATTTATAACAAAATGGCATTTTTTATTTATACTAAGTGTGTGTTAAAGTTGTGGACAATCGCTATGTGAAATGTTTGTTTTACTTCAACCCTTAGGCTAGATATATTTACTTTACAACACCAGGTGTGTGTTCATAGTTAATTAATATTTTTATTAAAAAAATCAACTGTGTGGTTTTCTTTTAATTATTTACTAGGGCTATACATATAGGCATTTAGATTGCAAATTTTAGATTGCAATTTTTAATTTGCAACATATTAACAAATAGGTTTAAAATATGGATTATCATTTGTATTTTCGGAAAAAAATAATGCATGACTTTTGCTTTTATTTGAGACACCTCCAGATTTTAAACAAAATATTTTTTTATTTTTTAACAAGTGCGTTAAGGGGGATTATGGGGTTGGAGGGGCTAAAAATGAACATTTAAAATTTAAAATAAAGAAAAAATACCTTTCTTTTGCTTTTTGTTTGACAATAATCGGAGCTTCCGTTCAAAAGTTATGGTCGAAAATGTTGCCTCGTGACTTGAAATTCCTCGTGATTATTTCTTATGTATTTTATTGTTTCCTCAAGCTGCAATATTTAAGTCTTTGCGCCTTAAAGTTTATACCTCAAAAGTTATTAAGCTTTTGACCTCTAATTGTTACAATTATTAATGAAAATTCAAGTGCTTGTTTTGTAATTGATAATAATTTTAAAATAGCATTTCTAACATATAATAAAAATAAAAAAACAGTGTTTCCAGACGAAATTGTGGATAACTCAAAAGTAAATTTTAACGATATGCTTTCGTATCGCTGCGCGCAGGATTTCTAAAAAACGATTATTCGTAGAATGATGGGATAAAAACCAAATTAAAGCATATGAGTAGGACTACATACTGAACGAGAACTAAAATAATTTCACTAGCCCCCATGAGAACTTAATTAAAGTGGCCTTAACACTAAATTATTAAAAAAAACAGTGGCGTAGCTAGGATTTTGATATTGGTGGGGCCAGTGTCGCATCTGAACCGACAGAAAAGGGGTGGGGTCCAACAGCGAAACCCAGGTGGGTGTACAGGGGGCGATCCCCCTGAATGTTTTTGGTTTTATATGCTTCAAATGTCTTCTGAGGGCTAATTCTTGCACGATTTTGTAAAATTTACTTCGCACGCTGACCATTGAACTTTAAACCTATACTTTGCCGGCAATCCGGCCTGCAAACGCCATGACCTGAATTCTTCAAGTGAACCGACGAAATCAAATATTTGGGGCCACTGCCTAGAAATACCTATTACTTAATTGTTATGTTACCATCGGTATGTAACGTTTACATTTCAATAAGTAATTTAAGCCATTTAAAAAATTATGATATTTTCCGGGATGTTCTACAAACACAGGAAATATGTGTTTTAAATAACCTTAACCTTCGTTATGCATGATTTACATAACACAACTAACCTAGTTTCTTTAAATTTAGTTTGATTTTAAAGCTCCATACGTACAAAAATGCACGTATTGGTCTTTTGTGTTAAGTCTGTACACTATTCATTTCATCATTCAATCTTTATTGCAAATAAAATGTACAATTGAAAGAGACATAAAAATCCAGACTAGAGAATGGAGTAGGAATAAACCAATCTCCATATCTCTGCAGGACACAGTATAAAAATGCATGAGAAAGTAGACAGCAGACATTACAATACCAGCCCAAGCCTGGGAGACTGGAAATACTAATCTCCCAGACAAGGATCTGTAACAGGACAGGGAACATTAAAATTAGTACTAAAAATGTAAAGATAAACATAAATAATTTTAAAAAAATAATATTTCAGTTTAGATAAAACTTAGTTGACACACCACTCCTCGTCATACTTGGAGAAGTATACACTGCATATGAACCTAACATTGCACGTTTACTGAGGTCCTTCACAAATGTATTGCATTTTCTTTTAATAGACTTACCCATGGGGAAAATCATAGATAAAAGGGTTTGTATATTGCACTTATTATTTTCTGAAACAAGACCTCGGCTCCCAATTTCAATACAAAAGAGTTTGGCGTCAAAACCCTGTTCTTTCAACTCCAAGGTGAGGCTAGAGTATTTATCCATGTTGTGGTTGTGAGCTTTCTGGGTATTTTGTTCAAATGGGATGGTAAGCTCAACAATAATGCTGGATTTGAGAGCAGAATCAATGCGGACAAGATCAGGTCTTTGCTGAGTGGGTAGGGTGTCGGGAAGGATGGTTGTCCCAGCCAATTTTGTCTCACCTGCAAGATCACAATAGAACATCGACGAAGGATCACTGACCTCACGCAAGGTGTCAAGGATTATTCGAAGAACAGAATTGTGACTCCAAGTATAGCGACATTGATCTAACATAATTTTACAATTAAAATGTGTTGAAGGGTTTGTTTTTTACCACAAAAGTTGCATTTGGTGTTCATTCTTTTGCCCCATCGACTTATTTTTTGTTGGTAGTGTGTCTATAAATGAATTCATTATAATTTCACGACCCCTTTTGGCATATTAAAAATGAATGATTTCAATAAATGATCAGCCTTACAAGAAGTGCGATACGTAACATACTGCCTTGGACAGCATGATTTAGCCAGACATCAGTGATCTCCTCTTTAATTGATTGATTAAACTTCTTTGTCTTGTATGAATGGTGGGGGCAAGAGTATTGTCACATCCATCAACTTTACATTGGGCATAGCAGGTAACAGAAAATTTCTTCAATAGGTGACAAGTTGAGCCCAATATGTGCAACAAATAAAATTCCCCAAAATATTTTAAAAAGACCCGCCAATGAATGTTTATTAATCTTTTCCTGGAGATGGCCAGCGAACACAAGTGTTGAAAAAATCCCTGTGCGATTGGCTGGACTTGCACCGGCAACCTCCGCACCACTAGCACAGCGCCTTTGCCAACCGAGCCAACAATACAGGGTCGGTAGATGAGCGATAGATCACATCAATAGGTGTTAGGTCCGAAAGGTGTCAAAAAGTTCACCCCCCCCCCTTAAAATATCATGGCTAAGGGATCGCCTGTGCCGTACCCAGGAAACATGTTGGGTGCCCATTCGACAGGCAAAGCAACGCCAACACACATTTGGTTTAAAATCTTCTTTTAAAATTACCAGCCAGTATGTTGAGTAATTCTGCAATGACAAAATCTAGCTTTTGATTTCGGGCCAAATGAGAAACTTAACATGTTAAACTACAATAACGTAATTTTACGAACCCCGTAAATGGGTAATATCCGTAACATCTTGAAGAAAACTACGGAAAACTGTTATTTTTAGGACACAGTCCCCTGAATTCTCAGATTCACGGGCAATTGACCGTTAATTCACGAGCATTTAATCGACAAATTGGTTGCGATGAAATGCCCCGTAATTTGAAAACAAAAAATCATATTTTACCAGCAAATTTTTCTGCAAAATGTCATAAACCCTTAAATTACGGTCAATTGCCTGTAAATCTGTCTTTACTCGTATAATCAGTTTGCGGTCGTTTCCTTCTCGCAATTTTTACGGGTAATTACACATTACGGGGTCCGATAAAATCGCGGTTTTAGGTTTTGGTATTATGTACAACAAATGCTGGGTCAAAAGTAAAAATGAAGAGATTTGTGTGTAACTAGTATTTTTACTTTTCTATGGATATTTCATTTATTTTCAGTTATAATTCGATTCATCAGTGTGGTGAACACGCCATCAACGTCATTACGATGGAGTGTCGTGTAGTAATTGTGATGGTTTTAACCATCGCCTTGGTCGGATATAACACGCCTGGTTTAGCAGGAACAACGTGTGTTTCTCAATGTCAAGCCTGTCATCCTAATGACGCCTTAGCTGCCACATTTGTTAGGAGGATGGTATGCGTGAATGATTGCAACGATAACGGAGGGACCGCTTCATGCGCCGGTAGATTTTCTTCTCATCTTGTTCATTTTTATCTTTTCAACAGCCCCGTCTCTACGATCTATTCTTCTTGGTCCTGGTCCCGCTTCTCCTCCTCCTGTTCATCGTTATTACCCAAGGATGTTTTAATCAATCCCATATGCTTGCAATGCTGCCAATCAGGTGTTAATTGGAGCTCTAAACATGTGTCAGTACCATGACCATGCTAGCATTTTGTGGGCCAGCATTTTGTGGGCTAAAATGAGTGTAAAAGTCAGGATCTCTATGTGTTAAGAATATAATTTTTGTGGGACGGATTACATTACCTTATCGAGGTGAAATCTTCCAAAACTGGTACATTGTGGGATTGACTCAAAACACCCACTGATCATTACCATTAGTATCAGTAATAGCAGTGGCATCGATATGAATTTCGATAACGTTTCCTTTTTCCCAGAAAGGGCTAGCCTGTAGTCTCCTTGTTGCCTCAATCTCGCACTCACTCTTAGATTACATTTGGATCCTTGCTCATCTCTGTCTGGATACTACAGTCTCTTAGGGCCCAGAATTGGCCGAAATATAGCCACCTCGACCCCCAAATCATAGGGTCAACAGCCTCAAGAGGTCAACATGTAAAAAAATGAATACCTGCAAATCAACTACTGCAGCAGTCCCATGGTCAAATTTTGCTACCATATGACAATCCCGATCCAAAAGGTCCAAAATCAAGGACACGAGGATTTCAAATATGGAAAATGCTTTCAGTGTATAAGGGGGTCCATGTGGACCGAAGATTTTGTTTTTTGCGCGCCATATTTTAGCGCTATTAATTATTTCCATGGTATTGGTATGTTGGCATTATAAGAAAAGAAATGTACATAAAAAGTCCAGACCACAAATAAAAACCATCCCATATCCGCAGGACTGTAGACAAATACAATAAAACATACATAAAAAAGTAATAATTTAGCAGACTACAGTTTACAATTAAATATATTAATAATTACAATCAAAGTATTGCACTTAAAACTGTTAAAAGTGATAAAGACAAATTAATTGACTTCAACAGACCAGTCTGAGTCGATTTTAGAATAGAATTTGGAGCATGATGTGGATATTGTGCAGCAACGACTAATTGATTTAAGAAGTTGTTTTGCAATTCACAGACTTGTTTTTACGAGAGATTATTGAGAATAGGTATTGCAAATGAGTTCTTTTTTTCTGAGTAATAATCTCACGGCTACCACTTTCCATACAAAAAAAATATGAATCGTAAACATGGTCCTGAAAATCATTGACAAGGCTGTTAATATTTATCGGGTTTCAGTTTGTGGGCTTTATCAATGTTTGGTTTGAAAGGAATGGTAAGTTCTATTGCAAGAATGCATTTCGTGACCTCATTGAAATTATACAATCTAAAGTAATCCGGAGGATAGAATTGCGACACCAGGTAGATCGGTCTTGGCCCTGCATAAATTTGCACATAGGTCACAGCGACCTAAGTTGGCTTTAGTTGGGAAAGTGTCGGTGAATGCACTAAGCATGAATTTTCCTAACCCCCTTGGGACATTCAATATGAAGGATTTCCAGACTCTAAATTCTAGACTATAAAGCTCAAATTGTAGCTCAATTCAATTGCCGGACGAGCCCCTAATTTATCTCGTGGATGTCAGGAATACCCTTTTAAAACAAACAAATGAGCCATGTTTTTTATGGTTGCACACCACCAAATAAATTGCCATTGGTTTATGTACAAATAGCCTAATTAAAACGTACATTTCTCATTAACGAAGCGACTCAGTTGCTTAAATTATGCAATACCTTGGACTACTAAACCTCTGCATCCCATTCAGCAAGAAGAATCCATAAGTTGACCACGGATTTTTCGAGCTACTGAAGCATGAAGACAACGATGAGTTCCGATCCCCTCTGAAACTGTGGCTTCTAGTCAAAATATTCCCTTGGGGTGGGTGTAAAATTAGTACTGTAATTACTCAGTAGTAAGCCTCTCACACCTTTTTGTCTTGATATTGTGCTGATTTTTATCTTTAAATTTTCAATTTTAACTTAGACCTGGCACCATTTTTACCTTTTTTCTAAACACTTTTCGGCCAGAGAGTGCCAGACTAGATCTATTTAGTGGTGTGGACAGGGCCGTAGCCAGGGGGGGTGCGACGCCCCCCAAAAATGACAAAGGTCCGCTTCTTGATGTTAAAGGTCCGCTCTGTCATGTTGAAGGTCCGCTTTGTCATGTTAAAGTTTGGCTCTTGCCTAAATGAAGTTGTTGTAAGGGTTGTGCATATTATATGAATGAATTGAATGAATAAAAGCAGCGATTAATACTATTGCATTACCCATGATTGCTGTTTTTTCAACGATATGATAATGGTTAATGGTCAACCTGCGAGCGCAGCGAGCCTAAAAAATCGTTTGTTGGTACGCAAAAGGTCCACTTCTGGCAAATCCGCACCACCCACATAAATTCCTGGCTACGGGCCTGGGTGTGGAATCTTATATCCCTAATACGTCCCTAAAGGAAAATGACTAGCAACCGGACGATCACCGCGGAAAAGGGAGGTATTTGTATTATTAGATCTAGCAGCACTTTCCCCCGTAAAAGACAGAGGTCCTCTTCGTGATTTTTGAAAAGTGGCAAAAATAGCATTTAGGGATGTAAGGGATATAACAACAAAATGTATTTTATTTTTGTTTGATTTAAATGATCTGTTCATTAGTAAGGTTCAAGATTAATTCCAATAGCAATGGCAATCAAATATGCTCAAGAATGTCTTTACGAATACGAAATACTTATGTCCCCTTTATGTCAAGAATTAAAAGAAGCCCTGCAGTTCAACGACGATATGTCCTCATAGCGAGGACTCCAAAAATGACAGCATACAGTGTCAAAGGTCCACAATATAAATCCAAGAGAATCTTATCAGTAAATATATATCCCTTTTTCGAAGCATTCCTGCAAATAACTCAAGATGATGGGCTTCTATAGGTCCCTTGACGACATAAAAATCAGCTTCATATCAATCAAAAATGCATTAAAATGTTGTTTAAGGGTCCTCAGGGATACATATCCTGGTCCAACACAGATCTACCAATTCCGTAGAACAAAAAAATAAGTCCTACTTAGCAAGCCCAGCTATATTTCTATTTTTCTCTAGTTACGTTTTTTTCAATATCTAATAAGAAGCTTTTACAGTAGCAACATGTATAAACATAGCCTTACATTGTCCAATTGGAACACACAAATTACATCATCTTACACTATCCAATAGAAAGATTCAAAGGTGACATCATTGGAAACTACTATATTGTAATCTTTAACTTTCACCATACTGGAAAATCCCCGGGAAATTCCCTAGTTATTTATAGTAACTTTTTTTCTAGAAATGTCTCTGCAGAGATGTAAACAGATTGCACAACCGACTCAGCACTATGCGAATTTAATTTTCTTTCTTGCATGATGGAATGATACTTTTCCCAGCTAGGAAGCTTCTTAATGTTACATACAGAAATAAATTGTTTTAATCACAACATTGAGGATACAATAACACTTGTCACCGACCAAGGTTTTTTTTATTATTTATGTCAAGGCTAATCTAGGCATTAACAGCAGTTATCTAATTAGTAACGCTGACGGATTGGCGCCAAGATAGCGATTAACCTCCCTTTTGAAACTCTGCTAGTCCTGGTTTGATGCTACATGAGAAGGAAGGGCATTCCATAAGCCTACAGAGAATGGGAGAAATGATCTTCTGTGGGAGGCCAAGTTGGACCTTGGGACTTTTACAGCAAGGTCGTGAGACCTGACTGAGCGCCTAATAATAGTTTGAGCTTTAAACGTGTATAACAAAGATAATTCAATGGAAACGCGCTAGACCTGAATCTTTGTGTTCATTATTCGTACAGATGCTGCAAAGAGAGAGGAAGACCTCATGAGAAACTTTCTCATGAACAACAGAGATACATCTGGAGGCGAAAGAAGCATGAAGAAAGATGACGAGGTAAAGGCCAAGTTCACTGTTGTAGCTTGTTGTAATATTCTCTTGCAGGTCTTTTGTGACCAAAACCATATTGTTTTCATATTGTAAAAGTCCTAGAACTTGTAAGTAATATAATTTTAAACAACTGTTTTAACTAAGTTTGTGCATAAATAATCTTTATTTGTATTTTGTTAATCCTCTATTAACCCTGTTTGTAAGTAGCCTTAATTTAAAATTCTATTACCTCTGCTGCCCATTATTGAAAATGCAGCATTCTGATTGGTCAGTTTACTGCCCATTATTCTGCAATAATGGGTCGCGAATGCATTTTCACATTATATCACATTGTTTTCGGTAATAGAATAGAAATTAATGGTTTGCAGTATTATTTTATGGGCTCATAATGTATCCTCGCCGGAAAAAATGAAAATAATGGACTCGGCTGCGCCTCGTCCATTATTTATTTTTCCGACCTCGGACTCAACTGCTGCGCCTCGTCCATTATTTATTTTTCCGACCTCGGACTCATTATTCGGCCATAAAGGATACTGCATCACCCTTAAATAAGTTTACGTTAAAATTTTGTTAGGTCTCTGTTTGTTTTACTCTGTGCTTGTCTTTGCCGCTTCCTGCTTGTCTGACTATTCAATACATATTGCCCACAGGTATAGTCTTACTGTTATCTACCCGTTTTTCTCTCTTTGATCTTTTTTCTTATTCTTCCTTTTCCCATCACTTCTCTTTCACATTTCCTGCATCGCAATTACTTTCCTTTGAGCTATCATTTTTAGTATGCCGTACACTGCAATACACAAACTGCCATTTAACCACCAGCTTCACGACGAAGATTTTCCCGAATCACCAACACCAACACAAAATTAAACATCATAAAACTAAATTCCCTTTGTATACTTACAGACCCTATATCATCTCAAACTTGTGATCTCTATTATTGGGCATTTGAGTCATAACTAGCTCAATTTCGCAGAGCTGAAATTATTTTCTCCCGCGTCGAAATTAATTTCACCGCACTGAAATTCTTGGCCAATCAAAATAGTTCCATGTCGCCTGGACCCAATCGAAAGACAAGCTTAAAATTTGAAAATTAAAAATTTTCGCCGCACTGAAATTCTCAATATCGCAGTAAAATTCAGAGTTTCGCCGCAGTCGCAGTAAAATTTAAAATTTCAGCGCGGTGAAATACTGGATTTCAGCTCGGCAAAATTAATTTTCAAGCGTGTCTTTCTATTGGTCACAGTGAGCAATCCACTATTTTGATTGGCTGGACATTTAAGTGTGCCGAAATGAATTTCGCCGCAGCAAAATTCAAAATTTTAGCGTGGCAAAATTAATTTCAGCGCGGTGAAATTTGGAATTTTAGCGCGGTGAAATTCGGGATTTCAGCTCGGCAAAATTAATTTTAAAAATGTGAGTGTGTCTTTTTCTTGGTTACAACGTACAGTGTACTTTTTTGATTGGTTGAGAATTTCGTCACACCGAAATTAATTTCGGCATGGGGAAATTAATTTCAGCACGGTGAAATTAATTTCGGCGCCGTAAAAGTAATTTTAACGCGGCGAAATTGAGCTAGTTATATATAACCTCTGATGGCCAATGATAGATCTCCCATCCTTTATCACACCCACAAACACTTCAACACATTAATAAAACCATCAAACAACGACTCATATTCCATTTTCCATCACAACTGAATGAGCATCACAAAAACGTATGAAGAAATCACTAACTAATCACCTCAACCACTCATTTTAGCATTCTCTGAAATGTGGCTTACTGCCTGCCACCTCACTTTTAACGGCTATGCGTGCATTCCGGGACCGCTCACTGGCAGAGGAAATGGAGCTTGTCTTTACATAAAAAATCACCTCTCATATAAAACCATCGACACAACATAGGGACCAGAATTTGACTTACTTTTCATCGAACTTACTATTTACACCAATAATAACCCAACAACATTACTGTCGTAGTTATTTACAGGCTACATGAACACACAATCCAAAATTTTAATTACAGCTTCGAACATCTTCTCACTAAACTAAATAAAAGCAATAGTGACGTCTATATTCTCGGTGACTTTAATATTAATCTTCTCAAGTATTCCACTCATCCACACATCAATTACTTCATTATAACACACCGCTTGCAAAATATTCCCAAAAATAACAAGAATTACACATAACACAACTACACTCATTGATAACATTATCACCAACTCCACTGCACAGACTCCGCAGCAGGGATATTTGTCACTGAAACAACAGATCACTTTTCAATCTTCCTCATTACACCCCTTAAGCATAAGCACGCCACAAAAACAATCACTAAACGTGACTACAGGGATCACAACATTCGCACATTTAATCGCATGCTCAAAACTGAATCATGGGAAAACATCACAGAAAATGACCCTAACACTGCGTATAACAACTTCATAACATTTACACCAATCATTATAACCGTTACGATTCATTACTCTTACAAAAGAAGACCCTTAAAATAATAATCATAAGCAACCCTGGATGACAACAGCACTTGCATAGAAGCTCAACAGGTTAACTTGGCCAGAACTGTCTTCCAGAACAACCCAAGCATGCAGAGAATACAAAAGAATCACCTGTAGAAATATCTGAAGTTTTCAGATAAACCTGGTGCATGTATAGTATAATTGTATTCTCCCTATACTTGGATGATCGTGAGGACAAACAAAAGTCCGTTTCAACATAAAGGACCTTCCGTTAAAGGACCCTATAGGTATCTTTCACGGAAGGTACAAAAATGTTGAATGGGCGTTTTCTTGCCATTCATATCATTCAAGCATGCGAAGAGTAGAATACGTGCACCTGGTTAACCCGAACATTTCAGATATACGCGGTTCCCAAAAAATAAGCCCCCCCCTAAAATTCAAGGACATTTCGTTGCATAACTTCGCTTAGAACTGAATGATTGAAACATTTTTAAAAGTTTTGAAGAGAGGAAATGTTTAGCTTTGCCATAAAAGTCGTTGCTTTTCAAACAACACCTTTGGCATCAACCAGCAAACAACAATGATTTCATTTCCATATTCATTGCGATCTGAGGTAAATAAGCTTAAGACATTGACGCATGGGCAAACAAGTAAACAAATAAATGCAGGAAAATAAACAATGAGGTATTTAGTATTTATACATGCTTTTTACCAATTTGTGATGTTCTGTTGATGAATGTGGTTCCATGCTCGCTGGATAATTCCACCGCGTTGAGCCAGTTCTCCTTTATGTGTCGATCTGCTTCACATTTCGAGTGGCGTTGCTTACTCAAATCTCATATCATTGTTTGTTTGTCTGCATATTTTTTTCTTGATTGTTCATTTGTTTGCCTATGCGTTCCTGTTTTTAAATGAAAGAAAATGAAGACGTGTTGTAAATTGATACTTTCTTGACTTTAGACCTTGAATACGGTAAAGTGCCACTTTTTCTGACATCATTTTTGGAAAAAGGGAGTGTGTGTTGATGCCAAAAGTGTTTTTTAAAGCAACGACGTTTGTGGCAGAGCCAAATGTTTCCTCTTCAAAACGTTTTGAAATGTTCTAAACATCCAGTTCTAAGTGAAGTTATGCAACAAAATGTCCTCGAATTTTAGGGGGTAACGTATCTTTTGGGAACCTCTTATTTTCTTTCTGTATTTTCTTTCGCGAATAATTCTGGAAGATAGAGCTTGTCATGTAAGCCAATTGACCGCCCGTACAACACCCTACACAGTGTTATGACGTCTCGTAGACGTCAAAGGTCAGAAATACCTTTCAAACACAAATAAATGAGCCTTGTGCACAAGTGATCTGAATTTTATATAATATAACAGATTTTAATGATTTGTAATTGGTTCATGAATTTGGTATGTCCAAAACAACATTACATATATAGTAAAAATTACACACAAATTATATAACTGATACTTAATGTCCAAAAGAGGCGTTGCAGTTCAACGATGATATGTCCTCACAGCGAAGACTTCAAAATGACAGCATGCAAAGTCATAATTATAAATCCTCAGGTAATATTCCATTGGAATCTTCTCAGTCCTGAAGGTAACTTTTGTCCAGCAGTTCAAGACGACAAGGTTAAATAATTCCCTCGACGACACTAATATTCCACAGTATATCAGTCCAAGATAATCACCACGATTTCTATCTGTCCACAATTGGAATCCTATTTTGATTCCCAGCACTTTCGGCTTCAAAGACGTCAGGAGAATAATTACAGCAACCCTGCTCACATGGAATTGAAAATATAATAAATCCTGGCACTGTGTGGAGCATGAATCTACCATTATTGTAGATAAAAGTAGCTATAACCATACTGTGTAGCTGATTGCAACTACTGACGAATCTTCTCGCCAAGTTTTCCTTCATATATACACAATATTTCATAAAGTTCCCAAGTCTTAAAATAGACATTACAACATCTGAATCACATCACTTTCCATATATAACTTTGTGGATCAATGTTTTGATCTCAAAGCATAAACAAGTTGACTCAGTTTCTAAGTTTAGCATTCTTGGGGAATTCCCCACTTCCCTTATTGTGCCATTTAACAGGTGCACCTAGCAAAACAAACTAGGGGTATTCCCTTTCTCTCTTTTATAGTAAACAAAGTACTTTTCCCGTGAGAAATCTCTTCTCAAATAAAATTGAGAAAATAAAATACTATTTTCAATCACAAAATGGAGGCTATATAACATCCTCCCCCTTAAAAAGAAAATTTGAATGAAAGGAAAATTTTCCAAAATCTGGCTTCATACCTTAAACCATTTTGTGGTTAATTTTACATACAATTTACACAGTGCAAATTTTACACTTTTTCTTATAATGTTCTTGCATTGCTGCCTTCAGTCTAGATTACATAAGTTGTATACTAAATTTCTGACAAAATTTGGCATCTGCCAAGACATTTTCTATGTCTTATGTCCAGATTGTATTCTTGTAGAGTTAACTCCACCAGTCAGGTGTAGTTTCTAAATTATCATCCACAAAAAATAGTATAATACAATTCAATAAATAAGTAATCGTTTAACATTGTTTTTCCCCAAAATGCATCAAAGTGTCTTCGACTGGATCTGAATTTCCATCTCACTCGTGTGTGGTTCCCTTGAGATGCTCAATTTGATTGGATTCTCTCTATAAGGATGTTGCTTTATCGGATCGATCACCTACATCATGTCATGAGTTAGACAGTTGTCTCACTGAACATCAGGGAATATGTTTTCACACTCATGAATTAACTCTTTCAGTCACCTTGTTGACTTTTCTGGGAGATGACCTAGGTTTTTTATTTTTTCTTGTCTAAATTGGGCAGGAGTATGTCAGAATTTTGCAATTTGACACATAATCATTTTCGTGTTTACAGTGCTGTCTGTTCAAGTACTGACTCTTGTGATGTCAGCATTAACCCTGATACTACACTGCAGGCTTAATAGTATCACCTCTCTCATTATACTCCTTTTGAGCAATTGATTTGACCTAACTGTCGACTTTTACGTCACCTGGTGTTTGATCACCTAGTCAAGGTCTCCCAACTTGTTCTCAATCTCATATGGTCCAGAATACATGGCTTCAAAGGATTCCCTTGTATTTGAAAAAGTACCAATACTTTTGTCACCTGGTTTGAATACTCTGTTCCTGGCAACTTTGTCATACCATGTTTTCATTTTGTCCTGGCTCTGTTTTTGAGATTTTGTTTTGGCATTTCTTGGCTCTTTGGATCCTGTGTCTGATTGAGACACATATTCTAACAAAATCACATCAGGAGTTTCACACAACCACTTTTTCTTTCAGTAGCTTCAATGGTCCCCTTACTTTGTGCCAACCACCAACTCAAATGGACTGCATCCTAATGACTCTTGTACAGCCTCCCGGTAGCAATAACAGGAGATGAACTCCCTCATCCCAATCCCTCTCAAATTTAAAACATGGTTTTGAATCTTTTTCAAAGTTGGTGGTACTCTCTAGGCCCCCTGGGATTCCGTGTGGTATGCTGAGAACTGTTAACCCTGGGAAAATTCCCAACTGGTCCTGAAAAAAAACTTGTTGCAAACCTGACAATAAATTTGATCCTTGATCAACTGAATTGGACTTTTGGGAAGGCCTACTAGGTGAAACACTTGTTAGACTTCTCAATATATTCTGTGCCTAATATTTCTCAATGACTACCTCAGGGAAGCTTGTGAAGCACACATATGGTCAGTAAATACTGATTTTCCTGACATGGTCTTTGGAAGTGGCCACACATCTATTAACACCTACTAAATGGCTCATCAAAATGCTGGTATCGGTTGCAAGGGAGCAGTAGGAATTTTCTGATGGGCTTTGCCCACCTTTGACATGTGTGGCAAGTCTTACAATACTCAGACCATCTTTTCTGAGTGTATGCCACCAAAATGACTCTACTTCTGTCATGTGTTTTTCTCACACCTATTGTCCTGCCATGGGACTATTGTGGGCTATGCCTATCACTTCCGTATGGTATACCTTTGGCACTACAATTTGATGCACACCGTCCATTCTTCATCTCCAAGTGCATCAGTGCCTCCATTTTCTCATGAGGACACCCTTTTGTTTGTAGAAACATACCGGAATTTGCTCTGCTTCCGTTGCGTCAATGCCCTCTCACCTAATTTCCTAAGTTCTGGGTCACTGTGCTGCTCATTTACCCTCTTGTCAGCTAAAGGTCTCCTTTACAGTCCCTACTCTACATGCTCAGCGGCTGGATTTTTCATTGTTACCAGCTTGTCACTTTGTTTGGGCTCAGAGGCTGGATTTTCACTAACCGGGAATTTAGTCTCCCCCTGAAGAGGGAGATGACCTCCAAATTCCTCTAACTTTGAGAGAAAAGTATCGTCTAAATTTGGGACCAAGTCACGCTCGACACTCTTCCTATATATGTGAGCATTTTGACTCATCACCTGCGCACTGTTTTCCTGTGAGGCTTTCTGGTCATGACCTAGTTACTGCAACATGCTGGGAATTCGTTTCCTAATCAAATGTATCCACTGTACAGGCACCTGGGAACTATGGGACCTGGGAGTACTTTCCCCCCTGCCAATCATTCCCTACCAACATGGATACCCCTGTAACTGGGAGTGTTTCTTGTCTAACACCAATTGTGACATTTCCAGAAACCACATCTGATTTCAAATTCATGTTGTGAAGAGGGACACAATACCTATCCCCTGAATCATGCAACTAGTTCCTGTGGAACTGTCGATATCAAATTGGGCAGTCCATCTTCCAATATCATGGACTGTGCGCAACACGTGTCCCGCAAGATTCTAATTGGTTTTGGTTCTAAACTATCATCTGAACGTGACACAAATCCCTCCAAAACAAAGGCTTAAGTCATCCCTTACTTTTTCTGTGTCAATCCCTTTTGTGGAATTCTTGTTTTTGAACAGAAGATGAACTTTTTGATCTCAAAGTAACTGCACAACCTATTGGTTTTGACTCACTTTTGGCTCTCTCCATTTTGGGTGGATAGCCATGTAGCTCCCAACACCTTGACTTCAAATGTCCCGTCTTTTTACAGTGATTGCATGTGAGCTGTGATTTGGGTCCCATCCTATGTTTTTGATTAGCACCATTACTGTCTTTACTCCCCCTTTTCATGGGAACCTGACTGGGATTTCCCTCCTGAGTGCTACCATGAGACGCTTTGTTAGAACCCGACTTATTGTTGTATTTGTTGTACCTAGTAAATTCATGGAATGTTGAGGAGTATTCAAGAGAAGAAGAAGAAGAAGGCCTACTAGTATGTGAGTCAAAGCATAGTCGTCGGCCTTTATGGCTGCTTCACGCAAACTGTCAATTTTGTTTTCATCCAGATGTGTTTTGATATCTGGATGTAGACACTGTTTGAACTCTTCAACTAACATCAACTCCCTAAGTTGACCAAAATTTTGCCCGACTTCTTTCGAGAGAAGCCAGCGATCAAACATTTGTTCCTTTACACGGGCAAATTCAACATGGGTCTGGTCATCCTTTTTCTGACAAGACCTGATTTTTTGTCTATATGCCTCTGGTACCAATTCATATGCTTTGAGCACTGCCTGCTTAACCTCGTCATAATCACTACATCTGTCTAATGACATGGCCATATATATTTCTCGGGAGCTTTACAAGAAACACTGACTGTAGCAACAAGGTCCAAGATTCCTTGGGCCATTTCAAACTATTGGCAATTTTCTCAAAGTTTAAGAAGTACTTGTCTACTTCTTGTTCCTGAAATTTTGGAACCAGGCGAATATTTTTCGCCGCATCAAAACCAGAGGGCTTGGAAGAGTCTGATGAGCTAGCCTGTTGTTTCAATTTTTCTAACTCTAGATGAGCTTCAAGCTCTTTTTGTTTCATCTCATTTTGCATTTTTTCCTTTTCCAATTCTTTTTCTTTTTCAATTCAATTCCATCTCTTTTTGTTGCATCTCTTTTCGCACTTGCAATTTTTCTTTCTCTAATTCAATTTCCTTTTCTTTCTGTTTTTGTTCCATCTCTAATTTCCTCAATTCTATTTCTAATTCCTTTTGAATCTCACGCTCTTTCAGTGACTTCATCACTTTCACCTTGTTCCTGAACAGCCTGAATCCTTTCCAAATAGGATTCACCCCAAGATCTTCCTGGACTAAGTTTTGATCAGTTGTTTTTATAACCTGTTTTCTCATAGCATGTTTAGCTTCTAGTCCTAAATGCTTGGCTAGTTTCATCAACTCAGGCTTTTTCAGCTCATCAAACTTCTCCCAAGTTATTTGCCCAATGAACTTTTATGGATTAAACTCCATTGTGATTGTACTCTACAACACAATATATTAACTTGAACCAATCTACACAGTAGTACATGTAATACACACAAAGTTTTGTATGCCAAAATGTGCACAATGTTTAGAATGTTAATGTCACACTTTTAATGTGTAAATTCTGAACAATAAGGCTCAAATTTATCTCAATTCAATTCCCAAGGACGAGCCCCCAATTCTGTTATGACGTCTTGTAGACGTCAAAGGTCAGAAATACCTTTCAAACACAAATAAATGAGCCTTGTGCACAAGTGATCTGAATTTTATATAATATAACAGATTTTAATGATTTGTAATTGGTTCATGAATTTGGTATGTCCAAAACAACATTACATATATAGTAAAATTACACACAAATTATATAACTGATACTTAATGTCCAAAAGAGGCATTGCAGTTCAACGATGATATGTCCTCACAGCGAAGACTTCAAATTGAAGCATGCAAAGTCACAATTATAAATCCTCAGGTAATATTCCATTGGAATCTTCTCAGTCCTGAAGGTAACTTTTGTCCAGCAGTTCAAGACGACAAGGTTAAATAATTCCCTCGACGACACTAATATTTCACAGTATATCAGTCCAAGATAATCACCACGATTTCTATCTGTCCACAATTGGAATCCTATTTTGATTCCCAGCACTTTCGGCTTCAAAGACGTCAGGAGAATAATTACAGCACTCTGCTCACATGGAATTGAAAATATAATAAATCCTGGCACTGTGTGGAGCATGAATCTACCCTTATTGTAGATAAAACTAGCTATAACCATACTGTGTAGCTGATTGCAACTGCTGACGAATCTTCTCGCCAAGTTTTCCTTCATATATACACAATATTTCATAAAGTTCCCAAGTCTTAAAATAGACATTACAACATCTGAATCACATCACTTTCCATATATAACTTTGTGGGGAAATTCCAATGTTCTTATGATCTTACAATGTTTTGATCTCAAAGCATAAACAAGTTGACTCAGTTTCTAAGTTTAGCATTTTTGGGGAATTCCCCACTTCCCTTATTGTGCAATTTAACAGGTGCACCTAGCAAAACAAACTAGGGGTATTCCCCTTTCTCTCTTTTATAGTAAACAAAGTACTTTTCCCGTGAGAAATCTCTTCTCAAATAAAATTGAGAAAATAAAATACTATTTTCAATCACAAAATGGAGGCTATATAACAACAGTCAATGTTGTTTAGCAATGTGCAGTATTTAACTCCCCAATAATCGTATGAGGAACATATCGCACACAGGTTGCAAACAAGCTCTTTTCCCCAATAGTAATAAATGTTATGTGACACCTCTAATTTTGCAGTATTTATGTATTAGTATTATGCCTTAGTTTTCCTTTGTACAAATTAACCCATTTCATAACTGTCACTCTTACAGGTGGTCGCCATTTGGTGAAGAGATACAGACTGAAGATATTTGAAGATGGTTTTATTGTTATCAAATTGTATTGAATCATAAAAACAATAGTCAATAAAATACTAGCATTAAAAGCTCATTTCCAATCTTATGAATAGTAAGTAGTAATATTATATCAAGGGGTGGCTTAAACTCAACCACCGGTTTATAGGCATAAAAATGTTTGTTTGGCGTAACCCGACCGACCCTAAAAAACCGGCCGACCAAAGTTTTTATGCAATTAGCACAAAATTAAAAAAAATATGCTGGCCGCTCCGACATTATTTCATCCACAATTAAATTTTTTTACCAATACTACAAACAACTACAACAAGTAAAATAAAGAGCTTGCTAGTCATTGAAAAAAAGCTTTAAATTAGGTTTTCCTCGAGCGATTTCCAGCAATGCAAATTTATTTTACAATGTGTATTCGATTCGTGCGAAATGGAATGAACGTTGACAATGGCGTTTTCCATTTAGGCAAATGATAATTCATTTCCTTTTAAAGTGTATTCTACGTTAAAAAACGGCATACGGTTTTCCGAATGTCACTCAAGTTCGTGTTTGGTCATTCGTATTCGAACGATTTGAATGGACATGCACAATCAAGTTTTCGTTAATTTCTATTTATTCGAATTCGCTAGATAACATCGATTTCGGCAGCATTGTTAACTTATGGGGGATAAACACTCACAGTCGTCAGATAAAATTTATGTAAAAGATAACTGAACTATGACCATATGACCAAATCGCTCCCCGTTTCTCCCTTTTACCGAGGGCAGTTGTTTGAAGAAAAATTATAAAGGAAAGTGACAAGTACAGTGCCTAATAAAGTAACACACCAGCACACCCACCACCTACTGCCACACTACCTAAACACTAAAGCTTTGTGGGGTATGTACTCTCACAATACATATGTGTGCGTGTTGACATACGTACAAAATATAACTACAGTGGGGTAAATAAGTACAATTAATGCACTGTCGGGGTATTTTTGTGTGGTT
The DNA here is from genome assembly GCA_023653785.1 of Ophioderma brevispina. Taxonomy (NCBI): domain Eukaryota; kingdom Metazoa; phylum Echinodermata; class Ophiuroidea; order Amphilepidida; family Ophiodermatidae; genus Ophioderma; species Ophioderma brevispina. Next base: position 92,850 of record JAMKCH010007349.1, on the reverse strand, counting down.
TTCACTCCATTAAAGGACACACTCACATTTTATACAGATGATAAGTGAAAGTAGATAACACATACGTATATACATACATACCTACATACATACATACCATTCATACATACCCACATACACACCACATACAAATACCCACATACACAATGCCTAAATACACACCCACACATACATACACACATCATACACAACATACATAAGCCTCATTTATACTTTATTTGATTATGGTTGCCGCTTGGAAAATTTAAATGATCATAAGTGAAAAAGTAGATTCAATTTAGTCAATGTCACAATGATATTGATTTACCGTTCGAAAATCGATTGCACAAACGTTGAAATTGGCCTTGCATATCTCCAACCGAAAGCCAATAATGTATTTGTAATCGCCTAAATGAAGTCGTATGATCATTCACTATTGAATGTTATGTTTGTAACATTGAAACCAAATATCCTCATTCCAAAAATAAGCGCGAATGAACTGTTATAGTTTATCAAAATTTGCACATTGTGCGAAATCGTCCGGGAAACCTATATAGCATCTTGTATTACTTTAAGAGTAAAAATTGAGAAGATCTAAAAAAAAACTGTAAAAAAATCTGACCTAAATCTGACCCTGATATTTTTTCTCCGTTCAAACATATTTTTTATGCCTTACTCGCCGGTTTACGCCCGGTTGCGTTCCGGTTGAAACCGTTTCTATTGTTCTAAACAATGAAACAGTTCAACTGCCCTGAGCCGCAGGTACACCCACACCGGCGGTGAGTTTTGAATCGCCCCATAACCTATATGTGCAACTGTAAGTATCTACCCTAAAGCCCTGATATAACTTGCATCGCATCGAGCGCTTACTGCGCGTGAGCATGCGTACCACTTGATCTTGGGTCAAATCCGTTTTGCCCAGTCAATCGCTCGCTGCGACTGGAAGTATATCATAGGCTTAAGTTATGTAAATGCATGAGTGATGAATGAGGACACTGCTGTGCGATGACCTCTTCAAATAAACTTACATATAGATAAGTTTAAGATATAGGCAGATGAAGATTCTGGTGTTTCTGTAAATTCATAAGCTTACATGGTCATGGTTTGTACTTGTTGTTTTTTTTCACCGCCAGTATGTTTGTAAATGGTTCACCTTAAAGGTTTCATATATATTAATTTGAAAAGTGTTGACCCTATGGCCAAAAAGGTGTACATTTTTAAAATGTTATAGAATAAAGATAATCATATACTAGGGCAGTTGCGGCGCTAGAGTAAAATCTTAGAGAGGGCGAAATATTACACGATCAACTAATATCGATCTCTAATTTTAATGCATTTTTTTTTGCTTAAAACCACTGATTTTTGAAACAGCCGTCCGCTGGCCCCTGGCGCCGCCCTGTATTAGGGCGCTTCAAATGATTCAGCACAGTATGTATAAGTTCCGCTATGCAAATGACTCACTAGTCCATTCAATCTATGAACAATACTAGGTACACCTGGACAGAAGGTTTTTTGCTGCACCTAGTTGTAAAAGCTCTCCCAAACAACATATCAAAAAGGTAGAAAACGGGAAGCCTGGCAAGACATGCTAATTTGCATTTATATTACGTGGACGTATTTGTCCATATTTCGACAAATGTGTTTAGATCATAAATGCATGTTTCGGGGAAATTTCAAATTTCTGTTAGTATTTGAACATGTTATGCATGCCTACGCCTGCAAAATGTGTAGCGCTTGCATTTCATATATTAAAAGTGGAAAATGATGGTCATTTTTCAAGATGGCCGCACCAAAATTAATTCCCAACAAAATTAATTTTGCATTCTAAATGATTTGTCAGACTACAATTCCGATGGGGAGATCTTTATTTAGCAAATTATTATAAGATAGTAATTCAAACACATTGGGTCAATTAGATAACAAAAAAATGTAGCTAGTGCGGGGGGTACTCCCTATCTGAAGTGATGGTTATATGAGCCTCAGCCAGGTGAAAAGTAGGGTCCATTCAGATAAAATATACCAAAAAATTCGGTACACAAGCTGAATAAAAATGGGGTCATCCAGTATGAAACTTTACGGGGTGCCGCTGAGGTAACAAATAGGAAGTGGCTCTCTTACAGAGTTCAAATTGCCACGAAATTATAAAATTGCTGTCATGAAATTATAAATATGTTCAAAATGTTTGCGCGCATACTTGCAAATGTGTGAAAAAAGTGGATAGCAGGAAAGAAGAAAATAAGTAATAGCCCGGCTAATAGGTAGGACAGCAGCACAAAAGGGTCATTGGGTACAAGCCAGTTTGAAAAAGGGTCTATCCCGAGGCACATTCTGCGTAACCGTAGTGGAAGGACCCCCCAATTGTCTCTCATTTTTACCGTGAACTATCCACCGCCACCACAGTTCCAGTCCATAATAGTACATCCCTGGAGATTACAAAGCTAAGCATGGGCCTGAAGACACTCTGTTCACGTTCACTTGCAACCAACGAGACCAACAGAAACGGTATATAAGACTTCATGGAACAATTTAACCTTATTGCCACTAAAACCAGATTCCAAAATCAAGCAAGTAAACTGTGGATACAGCATAACCATAAACAGTTTAATGAAACAAGAGTTAATATTTTGTAAAAAAATAAACATTTCAATAAAACAAGAGTTAATATGTTGATTAATAACCAATATATAGGCAAAAATAGCATATAGGTTTTATGCAATTTAGCATGTGTTGCCATGCTTTCTTTTTTCTACCTTTTTGATATGTTGTTTGGAAGGGTTTGTACAGCAAGTTACAGCAAGAAAACCTTCTGTAGCAATTATGTCTAGGTCATACTGTAGATTGAGTGGACTACACCCTGTACTTTCATTTGGCATTTGGCAACAGGAAAGGTCTTTTTCTGTATGGAGCGAAAAATATATGGTAACCACCCACCCCCACACCTTCGGTGAACGATGGTTAAAGCAATATTGGCACATTTTTTGAAGAGTGCCCCAATTTTAAAAAATATTTTTGCACAGTTACGTTGGTAATTGTCTAGGAAACTATACCTGCGAACGAGAATGCTAAAAAATGCGTATTTATCACAAAATAAGCGATTTTGTAATTAGAATTGGGATCCCAGATTGGACTTAACGGCAGAGCTGGAAATGCTACGTTTATGTCCGTCCATGATGAAATAGTGCCACCTCGAGAAAATAACCTCTAACTTGACTTGCCCGAACTATTAAAACAACTAATGGATAAGCGTAGACACGTACATGGCGGTATTTCCCGGCTATTGCACATTGGAAGGCCGTTTCCAGCAGCCGTTGACTTCTTATCGGGGTTCCCGATAATAATTATCTAGTACAAACTCTTTCGTTGTGCAAAAGGACAATTTCGGCTTAACATTAAGGTTAGTTTACTAAGCCATGCGTTACCATGCAAACCGTGTAAAATCTCCAATTTTGAAAAATGGGGGGCACCCTTCCAAAAACTGGTGCTAATATGCCTTTAAACTATTCTACTGCTAATTACAATTTTGAAAAAGTTTTCAGTTTCTAATTTATAACTACCATTACCTATCAGGGGAGTTTCGTAAGCTGAACATCTGACACACTTTTTGTTCATAACCTAACGAATAATAACCTGTGTTTATTCCTTAAGGGTTTGCGATAAGTGGGTCAGAAAAGGTGGGTCAGATGGGTCAGGTTAGGAACCTCCACCTATAACAACCACACACAACCGGGTGAGGTGGCAGATGGAGTGTTCCCTTGCAGAATTCGACTTGCGTCAAAAGGCCCAAAAGCGGATCACCCGTATTCCCCACAGAATTACAAAGTTGTAGAAAAGGTAAGGGGGGATGATCCCATGAGTCATACTATCATGGAATGGCTTGGAATCAAAGGAAGACGGACTTACAGGAAGTCCTTCGGGGTTTCAAAACCAATGGATAAGGTAGATTTACATCACTGAGGAAAGCAGTTTGGAAGTCAGGTAGTAAAGGGATACATTATTTCACTGCTAAAACCTAGTGACATTTTCAGGCTGTTGAAAGACACAGAACGCTTTTCCATATAAAAATGCTATGGTTTCCACCACACGGTAAATCAAGTCCTCTTTTTTTTTTTTCGTTCGGTGACAAAATGAGCAAAATGAAAACGGCATTTTTCTCCTTAAGGGAAACTTCTCACAAGATCATCCATTCCTATCTGGATCAGTCTGAGATTAGGTATTTTTTTTTTTTTTTTTTTTTTTTTTTTTTTTTTTTTTTGTATCCGCTTTTTTCTGGACCATGAAGACTAGCATCACCGTGGGACCTGGAGAGTCACGTCATCTTTTTCAGTCAGGTGTTCGGTGTAAGAATAGGTAATATTGATAGTCAGATCCAAAATAAAACCACCATTGTGATATATTCTTACAGATTTTATAACTTAATATTTTCAACCCAGATCTCACCATTTCTCTCACATGAGGAATTGCTCACGATTCCTGCAGTTCACACTAGGTTTCTCGAGACCGGGGGACAATTTTGGGCGAGTTACGTTAATTAAACTAGTTACGCTCTGATGAGCTCGTTCGTCGTGTGTGCAAGTCCACAATCCACAGTGAAAAGATACCTCTTTAACCAGCTGATAGTTTCATCGTTCAGGTTGATCAGGCCTGAAAATCCTCTTGGGGACTTTAGACCTCACAGTCATCAACGATTGGGCTAATGGTTTGTGGCTCTCCACAATCGCAGTTTGGTGAAAGTTCTACTTCCATCTTTGGAAGGAAGTTCTCTGTAACGACCAACGGACATTCTAGTTCGTTTGAGGTTGACCATGCTTTCCTATCAAGGTCACAGCCTTTGGCTTGCTAGATGGGCTGTCCACAAAATGCTTTAGGTTCAAAGTAGAGGAGGACCATTGATCTACCATCGGTCATTGATCAGGATGATCGATAGGATACTGTGACTGCAGTGTCATGGATTGGGTAGCAGTGATTCCATGGAATTCTCTGTTCCTCAAAGGGGTTTGGTGGGGGGGATTAGGCTACCCGGTTCATCACACTTCCTGGCGAGCTTGATCGTCTTAAGGTTCCTCCTAAGGTTTGAGGAGTTATTCAAGAGAGATTTGGAAGATATTCTACCGGCGTCGCCAAAAGGCAACCACAACAAGTCTCATTGTATCATTCAGCACGACATCAATTTGGGATAACACTTGACTCCATACTGGTGCGCGCATTAGCAGGGAGTATGACAAGGCAACAGTTGAATGTATGAATGTGTCCATAAAAGATGCACCTATCCAGTTCCTGCGAACCTTATGAGGAGGCTTGACACGAGACGGTTTGGCTGCGATGCCTGGGGTGTTGATTGAAAGTAAGGCTGCGGTCATCATGACGCCAAGGTACTTCGGTGTTGGGTCATGTGACGTTTTTCTCCATCTAGAGTGATGTTAAGTTTTTTTGCGCATCGATTTGAGGTGGAAAACAGAGCTGCGGTTTGGGTTAGCTGAGTTTCAAGGTGCATCGGTGGAAGACTTGGCTTAGAGTGATTAGGTCTTTCTGCAGCATTGTTTCTAAGGACTCAAAGGAGCAGCATAATGAAACTTGACAAAGCTTGAACATCAGGGAAGATTGAGTAGCTTGAGTAGAGACCTCGCTGCCTGACTGTATTATACGCAGCAGTTAGGTCTATAAAGGATGCTCCAGACTTCTGCTTCTTCTGGACGGCTGTTCGAGTCATTAACTAGTTTGCTATCTGATCAGTTGGTGATTTACTCTTCGAATCCGCTTGGGTGCGGGGGAAATTTGCTCGACGGATCATTGATCCTGCGAGTATCAGTCGCTCCGCAGCTTATAGAGGTGAGATAGTAGCGAGATGGTCTGTAACTCTTGGGTCTGTGTGGTTTCTTGGGCTTAGATTGCAAGGACCTTTGAAGTCTTCATCTGGAGGGATAAGTTTGACGTTCCCATGCAAGTAGAAAGGAAGAGTTGGAGCCATGAACAAGCTTCGGGTGCCATATTCTTCAAGATTATGTGTGGGTGTTGTCATTGCCAGGAGCCTTCCCATTCTTGAAAACTTTTAATTGCTTCGGTGATCTCATCGAGGTGAATGTTTGGGACATGGGGCTTGACGGTGGACGAGTTTGTAGAAGCTGTTTAATTCTGCATTAACAGCACGAGAGGGGGCTTTCGCCTGGGAGTGTGGTTTTACCACTTTCCATTGTTTGACAAGTACTGAAGCGAGGAATTTGCCGAGACAGGACAGCTTATATGGCAGCTACACCGTGAGCTTGTTTGTGGTGTTCCAGGACCTTGCGGCTTGAGTGGGTAAAAGTTATAGTTGGATTATCCTAGCCTATCTGGTGCGTCTCTATGAGCTGAGATTTCAGTGGAACCCACTCGTGATTTATTACGAAATATGTTCCATAGTGGTGATTCATTAACCAAATATGGCTAAAGTAGCAGGCAGAACCATTGGAAATTGGTCTTATATGGGCGTTTCGTACAAAATATTGACTTTATTCTCCGAAAACATTGATAATCCTTATTAACAGCAGGGTTAAAACTATCAAATATACCACATTATATGCAAATAATGTTATTAAAGCTGATAATGTAGTCATAAAATATATAAAATACAAACAGTGATCGTTAAAAAGGAACTATTATCCTGCAAAATACAAAAAAAATAATATATTCTAGCGCCCGTTTTAAAATGGATTATGACATCCTCCCCGCATGCCCAGGTCGAGAGCTTGTATCATTACAACGACGATGTGATCTGACGTGGGATGTTTATGATCGGTAGAAATTTGGACGTTAATCCAAAGTAATTGCTATCCGACTCTGATTGGGGCAGTATTCAATGCTGGTAGACTTGACGAGGGCCAAGAGTGGTCTAATTGTAACTGTGTACACTTCATGCATGGTGTGTAATAAGATAATCTAAATCTAACTAGTAACTATGTGATCTGATCTCTTTGCTTTGATTCCTATTTTTAAGTGACAAATAACTATTCTTTCCTTATGTGTTACAATCACAATCATCTTGTCTAATTTCACCTATTTCCAATTCGTCTTAAAGTAGCCTTTTTCGGGCTAATATTTTTTGTATTTGTCGTCCTTTAAATGTTTTGTGTTTTATTTTTTTTAATCTCAAGTTGCCATTGTTTCATCAAAGCTTACTTATTGCACTAACGGTAGGATTTGTGGTGCTGTTGTTTTTGTTACTCTTATCTGCTTTTTGCTCGAATGCGGTCGAAATAAACTCTGGCGTTAAAACAACTCAACGCTCATCATAACCATGCTATCCCACTCTGTGCTCTAATCGGCGATTCCCCGGCTTTGTACTTGCTATCTAAGAGTCATAGGCCCGGCTGCAATATATTGTTGTGCCTAAAACCCGGTGCCGAAATACCCGGTTGCCGAAGTTCCCCATCCCTCTCAGAACTGCCGAAGTACCGGGGCATTCGGCAGAGGAGAAGGGAAGTGGAAAATAACGTGCTGTTCATGTGTAGAGCACGTCTTTACGCATTTTAGTGATTTTATGGACGATACTACATTGAAACTCATTAAAAATCAGGCTTCTGGCATTTAGGAACAAGCATGTATGTAATAGTAGACGTGAAAACGATCATGTAAAGCCAAAAGCACCCACATAGACCCCATGAAGAGGAGTTCCCGCGTTCGTTTAGCAAGGTAGCCGAATTCGGAAACAATGTATACGTTATATGCATTGATATACATATGGCTCCGGGGAGGGGGGTCTCACATTGGGATGAAGTGGGTATGTGCCGCCTATAAGACCCTCTTTTTCAGTTCCAGAGATCCCCATTTTAGAACAATTTCAGTTCCAGAGACCCTATTTTTCATGTCCAAAGCCATATTCTACCTAATTTTCTTCAAAAAACCTAAAAAAGTAGCTGGAAATTGAGGGAAAGTCCCCGTTATTGAATAGGAGGGCTATTAGGCCGGTTGCAACACGGGTTAGGTTTAGACTAGTGTTAGGGTTGGGGTTATATGGGACCTCAGGTTAAGACTAGGGTTATAGATTATTTTTAGGGATAGGGTATGTAGGGTCTGGCAACTGGTTATGAACGTTTATGAACGGGCCCTAAAATTTTTAGTTTAAGGCTAATCTTAGCCTGTCGTAGGAGGCCAGCTGAGTCAACTGAACACTTATTTCGTGTCATTCTGTGTCCGTACAGCCAATTGACAAAAAGAACTTAGTATATCCATCAACCGTACGCTGTGTAATAAGGATCCCTCTGTGCCGAACTACTGGGCTAACACATTGTTTCGGCAAGTGTCCCTGCCGTACGGCAGTAATGACGTAGCCCGCATTTTTGGCATCAATACTTGCCGAAACACCGGGCGTTTCGGCAGATACCTCTGCCGTACGGCGCGGCAAGGTCATCTGCCGAAACGCCGGGCGTTTCGGCATAGCCCGGGATTTCGGCGAAGCAATATCTTTTCGTATGACGGTGAAGTAAAGGAAGGCGACAAGCTGTCACTAGCATAATTTGTATTGACAGCTTGACGTAGCTATAGTAACTATCGCAATAGTATTATCGCTTTATTCCGTAAAATTTATGTAGAATTAAAATCAATCTCCTCCAACATCTTTCCTCGCTAATGTAGGGAATGAGGTTATTGATTTATAATGCAGGTATTACAGGTTCGAATCAACCTGTAACCTCCTTTAAAAATGTATTTTAATACTTTTTAGAGTGAAGAAAAACATTCTGTAAGGTATTGACACACTTCACTATCATACGGTAAAAATAAATGCGGTCCGGCTTAACCCTACAGAATGCTTTGGGATCCGATCTGATCATAGTCCACTCAATCTATGAGAAATCCTAGGTACACCTGGGCAAAATTGCTACAAAAGGTTTTCTTGCTGTAACTAGCAGTAACAGATCTCCCAAACAACATATCAAAAAGGTAGAAAAAGGGAAGCCTGGCAAGACATGGTAATTTGCATTTATCTTACGTGGACGTATACGCCCATATTTCGACAAAGGTATATAGCTCATAAATGCATGTTTAGGAAGATTTTCCATTTTTCTGTTAGTATTTGAACATGTTTTACATGGCTATGCCTGTAAGGTGTGTAGCACTTGCAATTGATATATTAAAAGTGGAAAGTGATGGTCATTATTCAAGATGGCCGCATTTTTCCCGCCAAAATTAATTTTGCATTCTAGATGATTTATCAGACTACAATCGGGATTGGGAGATCTTTATTTAGCAAATTATTATCAGAGAGTATTATTCAAACACATTGGGTCAACTAGTGCCGGGGTCCCTCCCTATGCGAAGTTATGGGTATATGTGCCTCGGCCAGGTGAAAAATAGGGTCCTTTCCCATGTCCTTTCAGATAAAATGTACCCAAAAATACGGGGTCATTCGGTACACAAGCTGAATAAAATGGAATCATCCAGTATGAAACTTTAAGGGGGCCAATGATGTTAAAATCTGAAATTAAAATAGGAAATGTCTCTTTTTCAGAGTTCATGGAATTATAAAATTGCTGCCATGAAATTATAAATATGTTAAAAATGTGCATGTAGGCTTTTAAAAAGTGGATAATTTTATGCAAACTTGTGATAAAGTGGATAACAGGAAAGAAGATAATGTCGCTATGTGAACATTTTAAAAAGGGGGTCATTTGGTAATAGCCTGGGTAATAGGTAGGACAGCAGCATAAAAAGGCGGCCAAGCATTCTAGACGTCACCAAAGACAGCATCTCACAGACCTTGACTACGCAGCTCTAACAGGGGATGTGATATCTGCTGCACAAGATCTACTACAAAGCATCATTTGAGAATGCTGCAGATAAAGTCAGCCTACATCTAAACGCCAAAGAGACGGAATGGAAAATATGACCGTCAATGAGGGAGAGAATCGTCAATCTATCTGCAGTACACACGGTACCCAACTCAAAAAGGTTAGACCTCAAGTACCTCGGGTCCTATGTTGGACAGCAAGAAAGACTCAAGAGTTAAAGGGCCGTGGCCTGGTCGCTAATATCATCGTCCCCATACTCCAAGATTTTCCCGGAAGTGGTCAACATTTTGGTATTTGAAGAAAGCTACTATTTTTCTCATTTACCCTGTGAAATATTAGGGCTACAGGATTTGGTTTGGAAAGATGAGCGAAAATGTACCCCCATTTTGGTCGACCGGTATTATTTTACACATATAGGGCTAAAGGAAATTCATATATTAGCGCTCACAGAAACGGGGCGTGGAGTTGAAATATCAGCGCAAATCTCTACAGATGGGGCTTAGAGGTGAAAGCCATTCTATCAAGATGAATACTGTATTTACTTAAATCGGGTCGTCCCCTTCTAATTATTGTATAATAACCAAAATATAGGCAAAAAATGGCACATAGGTTTATGCAAATTAGCAGTCTTGCCCGCTTCCTTTTTTCTACCTTTTTGACATGTTGTTCGGGAGGGTTTATACAACAAGTTACAGCAGAAAGTCTCTGGAGCAGTTGTGTCCAGGTCATACCGTAGATTGAGTGGACTATCATGGAGGTAGAAGAGAAGGAGAAAGATCTTCCCTAATTGCATTACGCAAACGCGGATTATACCCAATTATATTCACCCTTGGCACTCAGTGTAAAAAGAATAGACCAACAAAGGCCGCTTCTCGGCAGGGAGTACTTTCATGTTCCATGATCATCGCCGACAGCAGCTGGGCAGTCAGTTGAACAAGATATTACCTGTGCGCAGAAAGGTATATCCCCCATGCGCAGTGGTTTGTTTACATGTGGAGACGAAAACAAACGAGATTGAGTCGTTACAGCCGAAATTCGAGTATTCAGTCCAAAAAAAATCGGAGATAGCATGGTCCTAAGATGAGTTAATTGATTTTAGTTTTTAAAAACTGGATGTTTTGAAACGCCGTATTTCTAAGTATGATATTTGGAGACGAAATCTAACTTGATTGGGAAGAAAAATGCCGTTTAAACAATGACACCAACGTTGACAGTGCGCGGAGTTGCCCGTTTTCTCATTTGGTCCCGAAGTGGTCTATTTACACAGAATGTAATGTTAGTTAAGCAAGATAATGGTAAAAAATTGTGATTTTGTTCTAAAAAGCATCGAATTGGCAGAGAGGTAGAGAATTAAATTACATGTTCCAATGTCACCTAGAGGTCACTAAAATGGTCAATTGAGGTCAAATACATTAAAACATGCAGAAAAGGTTGCATAACTCTAACACATCATAAAACATTTCATGGATCTATTGTGACATACATTTCGACTAATCAAAGACGGTCTCTTCATTTAAAGGGACACGGGATTTTATGAGGATACTAATTTGTATAAGTTGCGCTTTGTATAGACTATCAACCGAGGACATTTAGTAGGTTTATTGAACAAAGAAAGAAAACAAAAAAACTAAGTTTTGAATCCCCTGCTGTCCTGATCGGGCCCCATAAACAAGCATACTCGGATATCTTTCATGCACACAACAGAAAATACAAAAGCATATTATTACATGAAGATGGCGTACGGCTTATTGTCCCCTCCAGGTTGATTTAATCTATTGGCTAAAATTGTTTTAAAAATGGGAGGGGCATAATTTGCTGGAAATGTTCTCTTATTCTCCGTTAAGCTATACATTATACACCATGAACATTTAATTGAAGAGATACACGGACATCGCTCTCTGGGGCATACATTTCGGTGAATTTTTGGAAACATGCTACAAGTCATATCAAATTTTAATACCAAAAAGCCACAAAAATGGAACCTAATTCGGGATTTATATATTTTATACTTTGGACTGGTCAAAAACTTTTAAAGGGAAAAATCATGAATACTATGAAATAGATTTTGATTAGGCCTACAGTGCAAATAACAACGCTACTACAAGATCCAATGTTAATGCTGACATGGCATGTGCTAACATTGCATCGAGTAAATTACATGAGGGGTAAAATAAATGGCGATGGGCGTCCCTTTTACAATACTTTAGTACAGTGATCATGTGCTTAAAAACAGTATTTTATCTGAAGTGAAAATCGGATATCGCCAAGGCTCTCATTTAGTTCACCAAAATGTGGCCAACTGCGGGACAAAATTGAAAAACGCGCAACTTCGGACACTGTGAAGATTGGTGCCATTGTTTATATACGAAATTTTTCACAATTCAACATAGATTTGTCTCCAAATTTCTTAAGAAATACGGCGCTACAAACACATTCAGTTTTACAAGCCGAAAGTACCGAGTTAAAAATAGAATCAAGTAAATCATCTTGGAACATGCTATCTTGCTTTCAATAAATGACCACAAATGATCCGAAATGATCTTGTTTTACCTAAGATGATTGACTGGTGACGTGGTTCCATGTTAACAAATAATCAATACTTCAGTATTTAATTGAAACTTTAGGCCAATTTCATGTTTGATAAAGAAATGCACATTCTTACAGTATATGTAGATATCTGACTTAACTGTGTAACATCGATGCAATGTTGATGCACATGCTATCAGCATCAATATCGATATCGTGTTGTATGGTTCCAATACAATAGTTTTACCGACCTGTTTAGCGACGGCGGGGATGATCATCGGTCAAAGGGATTTGGGAAGAGCTTTTCTCCTTCTCTCCCTACCTCCAGGAGCTGATGAAAGACACCACAAAATCTGGTGCTTCTTTCCCAGTAATATTTGCGCATGAGAGTACATGGGGCCAGCGAGTGGCAAATGATTAAGCCTGCCTTTTGTAGTTGAAGCGCGATCCCCCGTCTCCCCCTAACGTTGTTCATCCTCTCCCTTTGAATCCACTGCGCTGGTCCCTTCCTCTCCTTACTAATCTTTTATGCTTCCTCTTTTTTACCGCCCCCTCTCCCTGTTTCTCTCTTTCTACTCCGCTTATCTTTATGCCCCTGACTCCTTACCCTCGACCTCCCGCATTTATCCGATTTTTGGTATGCTTTTTTTCCTCCCTTCCTGTATTCCTCCCTATCTCCTTCCCTGCCCATTTCATCATCAGTCATGCCGCTTGCCCCTCGTTCCCTCCTCTCTTTTCCGCTTCCCTTGTCTTCTTTTGTGTTTGTCCATCTCCCTCTCCCCATCCCTCCTCCCCTTTCAGTTCAGCAACTTCCCCCTGTAGATCTGCCCCCCTTCGATTTACCCTGCCGGACGTTCGGGACCGGCTCCCCCCACCCTTGACGACCGCACCTTCTTTCTCACCGTCCGACCTCTTCTTCCGTCCCCGTCCTTCGCACCCCCCCTGCTCCCCTTACTTCGTTAATCATCGTCCTCATATTCCCGCTATCCCGCCCCTATCACTGTTGTCCCGTCTCGGATTACCCACCCCTTCCCTAGGTCTCTTTCCTCCTTTTGTTCACGCCTGCCTCTCCCCCACCATTTGCACCGATCACCTCTCCTCCTCCTCGATTGTTGTATCCCCCAATTCTATTGTGTCCCCATACCGCCCTCGTTACTTCATGCTATGCCCTTCCCGTGTCCCCCCCGTCTTCTGCCCACTACCCCCCTCCACGGCCAACCCTCAACTTTTCCGTTTTAGCCCCCCTCCATTCACACCCATGTTCTCTTACACTCCAAGACTTTTCCTTCCTTCTCCTACGCCTCTCTTCCACCCATTAGCTCCCCCTCTTGTCTCCCCCCTCACCCCCTCCCCCACTTTATTCCTTCCTTCCGGCTGCCTCTGCTTAACTATGTACATCGATGCAATGTTGATGCACATGCTATCAGCATCAATATCGATCTCGTGTTGTATTGTTCCAATACAATAGTTTTACGACCTGTTTTACGACGGCGGCGATGATCATCGGTCAAAGGGATTTGGGAAGAGCTTTCTCCTTCTCTCCTACCTCCATGATCTGATGAACAGACACACAAAAATATGTTGCTTCTTTCCCAGTAATTATTTGCGCATGAGTAGTCCATGGGCCAGCAGAGTGGCAAATGATTAAGCCTGCCTTTTGTAGTTGAAGCGCGATTAATATTTCAAGCCCCATAAACTGCACATGCGCAATACGGAATGCCATACAGTGTCCTTCATGCCCGAGCGTGGCACTCACATTATATGGAATAGATATGGGTGTAATACTGGCGCTTCCAAACTCAGGGGCATTCAGTGACAGTAGATGACACTGAAATTGCCCACATTATATGAAATAGATATGGGTGTAATGCTGGCAAATTGCCCCAAATTGCCCACATTATATCAAATAGATTTGGGTGTAATGCTGGCGCTTCCAAACTCAGGGGCATTCGGTGACAGTAGAAGACACCCAAATTGCCCCAAAATAGGGGATTTTTTGGGTTACAAATTTGCTCAATTTTTTACAACATGGGGTCTTTGGGTGTTTTTTTTTCATAATTTCGAAAAAAAATAGGGGTATTTGGATGACAGCGGTAAAATTTGCAAAAAAATATGTGGTCTTTGGGTTAAAGTTTCTAAAAATATGTGGTGTGTGGGTCACAACGATGCTGAAAATAGGGGTTACATACCCGTCACCTCGAAAGTGCGAGTGCCTCCGGGTGCTAGCCTCACTGATATTATCCACATGGCACGCGTATGATCTTCAAAGGTATATAAAATGATTGCACGTGATCTTATTCCTTGCTGCTATATAAGCCAAACATGTTTTCAATATCAATGAACAAGTTAATACATATTGAACCATAAATGAGAATTAACATTTTTTTCTGGAAATAAAGGCAATTTTGACGGGCATTCCCTTTATTTTGATCTGGCCCGCCTAACAGGTCAACTTAGATTACTATAGATACTATGGAAATAGCATAGGGTGTCTATAAATCCACTAACATTGTTTCGCAATAGGTTTTCGACAATTAGGTCGAACACTGGGTAAAAATTGATGGTTTGAAGTCATTTTACGGCGAAAACAGATCGGTTGCTCATATCAATCGATATGAACAGTTCCAAAGTTGTACTTGGTGACTAGATGGTTTTCAGCGAGTGATAGGAAAGAGTATAAAACGAGTGGTTCAACCCTATAAACTCTGCACAGACAGCGATCAGAGTTCCTGAAACATGTTGTGATTTTAAAATTTGGCTCCCTTATTCCTCAATAAGCACAAGAAGGAAACTATCCTGAAAAATTCAGCTATGGCTTATTTATTTGCTGACTCATTATGGCTATACTTAGTTAATACATCGCACAAAACACGTGACATTTGCAGTACGATGTTCACTGTATGTCGGAAACGCATAACAATGAGTAGTTATATAAACCAGAGTTCTGGCTCACTTTTTCACCGAATTTCTCAACCCCCTAGATCAAGGCCAATGACCTTTAAACCCCCCTTATTTTAAACAAAAAAATCCTTAAAAAAGCTTAAAAACATAAATAAGATTATTGAGGTCAAAGGTCATTAAAAAGTCAAAGGTCACCTAGAGGTCAAAGGTCGGGCATTGTATTTTTCTAAAACTTCAACTAAACGCTTAACCGCGGATTTAATTCTATTTTCAGGTGTATCATAGACACAAGCCAACAACATCCAAAATGAAACAATCATATACTAAGGAAAAACATTTCCTTAAACTAAATCAAACCCATGATATTTGTGTGATTTGTTCTGCTTACTTTGTATACTGGGTCAAGAATTTCAAAATATGTTTTTAGATATTGTTCAAAATCATCATTGTCCATGTGCCATTCTTGAATACACCACTCTTCATTATGCTGACAATGTATATATCTTATAAAAATGGTTGTTCAAATAGAATTCAGTTTTTAATACGTGTCAAACAAAACACCAGCTCCAAAAGTGAAAAAGTGAAAGTGAAAGTAAAAAGTGAAAGTGAAAGTAAAAAGTGAAAAGTGAAAGTGAAAAAGTGAAAAGTGAAAGTGAAAGTAAAAAGTGAAAGTGAAAGTGAAAAAGTGAAAGTGAAAGTGAAAAAGTGAAAAGTGAAAGTGAAAGTAAAAAGTGAAAGTGAAAAAGTGAAGTGCCAGCCTTACACCCATATCCATTTCATATGTGACCCCCTCCCGGCCCCCGGGAATACGGTACGTCGCGTAATAATTCCTAGTAATGGTGTTACAACACAGTACTACTGAGTGATACACCATGTCACAGTGTACACATTTACAATAGTGTAACAACGATTCAACTTGGCAACAGGGTTGCTTGAAATCGGCAGCGACATTTCTGCTTACACATTGAAAGAGTGACTAAAATGATGTAAGTAAAATCTAAATGCCATTAATAAAACCTAGGGGTGTCCACCTCAAAACAAAACTGTCATTTCTATAGAACATAATTTTCTACATCAAATGCTGACATAATCTTTCGAGGACAGTCCCCTAGAATTTTTGTAAAAAAATGGTTAAAGTTGCAGCAAATTCGCATTTTTGCATTGCGATGATCAAACTCGTGAGGGATTATGGGTAGTCTGCCAAGTCGAAAGTCAGAAACGGCAGCATTATTTAGAAATAAAACTAGGAGTCACGCAGGCGGCGGAACGTGGTCACGAAACCATACAACCAATGGTACTGGAGGCCTCTATTGTCGAAACTGTGCGTAATCAGGGGGGTAGGATATGCCAACATAACAGCAACGGCGAATTCAAAACAACATCAACTTCCGGGTGCTAGTCTTTGTCAAAGACTTACCGTAGGAGGGCGCTCTTACGCATATCGAACGGTTACACACAGACTTGAGTAAAGACTAGTCCTGGTCACGAATATTTAAATCTTAAATTACACTGTTTTACAGCGAGGTTAATCCACTAACCTCCACGGATTTTGACATTAATAATTTTTCCCTAAATTATCATGATATAACTAAGATCTTTTGAACGAAGGTTTAAGAGTTGATTTTGTAATGTCACTGAGACAGACACTGCCATAGTAAATGCACGTAACAGTTCTCCAAATTACCGTTTGGAAATCCCCAATGCCCCAATAAACTGTGAAGCGAGTTGCAGGTCCATGGGTCACATCCCCATCAAATCGGTACGCGTCACTGACCTCTGCACACGGATAGCGGGCTGCCGCACAGTTGAATGGTCGCCGAGTGAAACAACAGGAAGTTGCTTTTCGCCTTAGCAATATGGCGGGGAACAATGCATACACCTTGTCAAAGTTAAAGGAATTTTGTATAAGAATAGAACATCTGTGTGGAATATGTGCACCAGCAGGTGAGATAAATCAGCATATGCAATGTTTCATCATCATCATGGTTGTCCTGTCAATGTGTAAAAGGTGCAATAATTAAATGAACTTAAATGGCTTTGTCTGTATGATATATCTGGTGGTTTTGCCACTACATCCGTTTAAGGTTACTCAGAGATTTCCCGAGGAGGGGCCTCATTTTTCAAACAAATCGAGTTTTTTGCCTGTACAGCAATATTGTGCATATACTAATCCCTGTGTGAAATAGCTAAGCTCAATGTCGAAGTCCTTCATATGAAAACACTACTTTGTTAAAACTTCCGGATCCGAATTTTTGTTATGCACATAGCCTATGGCACGCAATCTATAACATTAAATGTTCACTGCATCAAACGAAATATCCCATTTCATCTCAACTTTGGAATTGTGCATTCGATGTTACTATCTTTAGTTCTAGTGACTCTTTTTAATTATTACCAAAAAATTATATTTTGAAATCTCTGAGTCAGCCTTTTAATTCAATCTAACCGACATCACTTCGCTTGAACAGATTGCAATACATGTTTCGTCTGTTAAGGGGGGGGGGGATTTTTTTTCCTTTTTTTAATGTTTTCTTTTGAAATGATTTTTCTTAATTTGTCCTAAATAGTGGTGAATACATGTTTATATATTATTTTGTAGCCCATGTCACAAAGTTTTAAAATCCATGAAAATTTTTGCTCTGGTTGCCAAGGGGGGGGGGGGGGGGGGGGGGGGGGGGGGGGGGGGGGGGGGGGGGGGGGACACGTAAGTTCTCTGATGCTAAACAGAGAACGAATGGAACTAATAACTAAACATGCTACTTGGACGAAACTTGGGTTGAACCTATGCATGAGTAAATACGAGTGAACCATGAAGCCGATTTTTATTACGTTGCCATGGCAACCGACAATAGACCAATCACATAATTTCATAGCGTAATGTGAATTTGGAAGACAATTTTGAAAATCGGCCTTCATGGTTCCCTCCGCCTGTATTTGCTTAATATGTGTGCCCAATTTCATGTTCATAGCATGTAGCGGTTTTTCTAGTTACGTGCGTTCTCGTTTTGGATGTTTGGATGTTTAACGAAACGAGTGATAGCCTCGAACCATTTAGACAAAATTTAGGTGCGCTTTTGATGTGAAATATGAATTTATTTTTTTAAATTTCATTTTATACTGGAATTATCATAATTATTATAAAGAATCATCGAAATAGGTGCATCCATTGGTCCTGTAATATCAATTTTTAATAATTTTCTTAAATATGTCGCAGGGAGAACATAAATACATAAAAATCACTACCCTTGACTTAATTACTTTAAATTATGGAAAGGATAATATGAGTATTTATTTACTTCAACTTAGCCAAATTAAATGTGGTTAATAGTTTCATAATAATATCTTTAATATCTAATATTACCCCTTGAAAGTTGTCCACATGATAAAATATAGGAGATGATGCATATTTGGCAAATTTCGCGTACACTACTGGACTTTGATCACCATAATTCGGGAACCGAATGTCCGATGCGATCGAATATAAAGCATTTTGTAGATTACAGTCTACACAATTTAGCCATTGCATTATCTCATTTTCTGGATTAGACAATTTTATCATATTCATACCCCATACCCCCCCTTAAGGCATAGGTACTGGTTCACGATCAATTGATGGATTATCTTCTGAATGGCAATCTTCTAATGTTGAGAGGAATTAATTTTAGAATGAGAAAACACGTTCTAACCACACATTAATTAACCTTCAAATTCGCTGAGATCAGATGGGTAATACGGGATAGAAGACTGGTTTCAACACATTCATGAAGATCCTTGTGTGGCTCTTCGCCAGCATTAGAGAAGCTATTCATACTGCCAGTGATTCACAGACGGATCAATGATTGCAATATCAGTGGCATAAATTGTTATTGGGCTTGAATTTGTGTGTTGTCGATTTTGTTATCCAGTTTTGGACCGTTCTAAACACAACATGAATTACCTTGACATTATTTCTTAGTAAGTTATGGACAACATTATCATAACTAGTACTTTAATACAAAATCTGCTTCTGTTACCAGTAAACCCCCATGTTAACACAAAAAATGTTACTTTTTGCTGGCAAATAAATCTGGAAGAATTCAATTGTGAGGACCTTTTGACAGCCATTTTGGATTAGTGACAATTGGACTTTAGTTCAAATTCAATGTTTGTGTGGATCTTAAGCTAACCGTAAAGGATATAGTTCTAAATATGACAATCACTGCAAAAATGGAACTTCCAAAATCTCTTTATGATCAAATTAGGGTATTGTGTCGGACAATTAGATTTAGGCCTCTTCTTGGATTCGAGACATATAAGGTGTCGTTCACTGAATTTTGTTACAGTTGGGTTATAGGTATAAGGAGAACCACTTAAGTGACCTTCAAGTGATCAGCTTTAATAACTAGCTTCTAATTAAGTCGATTTTGGCGCCATTTATGATTCTGCCACATCTTGGATTTCAGACCATATAATGGGCTCGTTTCATCTGAAATAACCTGTCATGGTGGCCTGAAATCTATGTATTGAAGACAAGCAGTTACGTTTTTATTTGATTCGTAATATTACAGATTTCAGGGATTTGTGCAACCATGATCAATACAAGGTTGGACCTCAAAAATCACAACATTATGATATTTTTTTATTCGTACTGGTGTAACGCACAATCAGCTGTTTATGTAGATTTTGCGACGCCGTCGCTGTATGTCTGTTTGGGGAGACGGTTGACAAATTTCCTCAAATACTTCATTTTTTTTAAAATTTGGTAGTTTGTTTATATGGAATTGTGCCACTTATCCCTGATTTATAAGTTTAAACATGCATTTCCACATGTTTTTCGATTCCTCTCGCGTTTATCGCTTCTAATCCTTTAAGTGACCTTGCAAGTGATAAACTTCAACATACTAGATATTAATTAATGTAGCTTTTGGTGGCCATTTTGGATTTTGGCGACATCGTGGATTTGAGACCAAATTATGGGTGGGGTTCCTGCTGAATTTGTGAAAGGATTAAGTTTAGAATGAGGGCACTACGAACAAACTTGCAATGGAAAGCTCCAGCACACTATACCCCTACTTAAGGTAATTTTGGTGGCCATTTTGGCGGCCATCGTGGATTTGAGACTAAATCTTAGTGTGGCCTGTACAACTCACCCAGAATATAGGGTTCAGAAGTAACTTCTCCAGTCAAGATATGGTTTAAAAGGGAAATCTTAGAGGCAGTATATTTCTATGGAGTAATTTTTGCCTTACTTTGGCTTTTGGCCGCATCTTGATTTAGACACATCATGGGTGGGCTTCAGCTGACTTCGATTGTAAGAGCTTAGGGTGGCAGAAACCACTTGAAAAACCCTGGAAATGAAATGTTCCACATAGTTATATCTAATTAAGGTAATTTTGGCGGCCATTTGAATTTTTGGCCGCCATCTTGGATTTGAGGCAACATCTGGGTGGCCCCCAGGCTTATTTGAAAGCGTATGGGTTCAGGGCCATAAACGTTGACCCCACAAAATGGCAGATTTTCCCTGGACGCATACCCCCCGCAGCCGCGCTCATGTCTTAGCCTGCTATTAACTTAAAACGGGGATCCTTCTGCTCATTACATTCCCACGGTAGGGTATTTAGCCGGCTGACTTGGTTTTCAGTTTTAGACTTATGGACCCATTTTTCACATTCATTCGGGGACATTGAATATTAATTATTAAAGAGCAATATACAATGTTGAATCTTAAAAAGGATTTTATTAATTGGAATAATCGCATTTTTTGGAAAAAAATAAAATTTTATGACGTCACGGCATTGATTGGTTTATGATTTTTGCTTCGGGGGACCATTCAGTAAAAATGAGGTACGTATCCCTACATTGTGAAAAAACAACGCGATTATCGTCATCGTACGTCGGTTTTTTAATCATAAGGAAAAGGTAAATTTGTGTATTGCAAACCTTTGTCTGTTTATACATAGATAAACCGTGTCTTTTGGAAAAAAATATAGCACTCTGGGCAGAGGCCATATGTACATACCTTGATTTAACATAGTCGATTATATAGATATCGGTCGCCCCCTAGAGCCAACTGACCTGATACCCGACACGTGACCTGGTACCTGACACGTGACACCAAACTATTCATCTCGTTACCGTTTATCACTACAATACGGCAAAGCAGCAAGCATCTGTATCTCCGTTGCACAGCGCCATCGATCAAGATGTGAGACTATACTGGATAAAAGACTATTTCAATGCATTTGAAGCGTAGTACAGACACCTTCGAACTACCACCCTATAGAATGATATCTATGCTCTTCTACCGATACCTGCTTGATAGCTCAGTCGTTTAGAGCGTCGTGCATGTAATACGAAGTGTCGCCGGTTCGAATCCGGCCAAGCGCACATGGTTTTGTTTCTAACCTATCGTGCGCTGGCCATCCCAGGGAAAGATTAAAAATATATAATTTTGAAATTGTGAAAATTGGAAACTGTAGTGTGGTACTTTTCAATGACTTACTTACCAGCATCGGGGTAAGCTATTATCTAAATTGTTTTCAACATGTTCACAATTCAAATCAATGCCAAATAATGCTCCTTAGTGATAGCCATGGACACAGTAATAGTATCAGTGTCATGCACGCATGAATTTGAACATTTAACCTTGCTGCAATAACTTGGGTTCCGAATTTGACACACTCAACTTGGTTTACATCAGATTTCAGTTGATTAATTTCAGCTGTGCTTTTTAATTTGGTTTTTGTATGAATGTACACAAAACTCCAGAACTTCCCCTGCAAAAGTACTCTCTATCAAACATATTCCCTTGAACATAGCGCCATGGATACCGAGCTATGCGCTCTGTAGCCATCCGCACCGATAACCTCTAATATCAAAACAGCCTAGTATAATTATTATACACCCCAAACATTGCAACTCCTGATTAGCCCTTCTATAGGGAGCACAGAATATTACAGCTCGACACTGGCGAAATGTTGTTTTATTGGTGCAGAGTCGCTACATCCTTAACCATCAGATGGAAGTCAAAGGGTTCGTCGATTTACGTGGTGACAACCTCCGAGCTGACTGTATTCAGAGCGGCCTCAAGGTGGGGCGG
This sequence comes from Ophioderma brevispina, assembly GCA_023653785.1. NCBI lineage: Eukaryota > Metazoa > Echinodermata > Ophiuroidea > Amphilepidida > Ophiodermatidae > Ophioderma > Ophioderma brevispina. The sequence continues at coordinate 70,605 of JAMKCH010007349.1, read as the reverse complement.
CTCATTGATGGTGTGGGCCGGTATTCATTATGGAGGAATATCACTGGTGGTGCCAGATGGAAAATGATCGTCATCGTGTACCTGGACATTCGTAACACAACTGCCTGCAACATGCAAGAAGGTTTATTCAAACAATTTTCGGCTGCAAGAAGACAACGACACGCCGCACGGACACGCTGTGTATGAGACATTGTCTTGAAGGCGAGGGGGGTGGAGCAGATACCATGGATGGCCTGCTTGCTCCCCTGATTTTAACCTATCGAGCATGCTGGGATGCCCTTAGTTCAAGCCAACAAGTACGGGACAATCTTCCTCAAACACTACGGGAGTTACGCTAGCTCAGCCTCTGACCGATAAGTGGGACGCGCTGCCCATTGACATCATAAATAACCCTGTAGACAGTATGCCGCGACGTCCCGTGACGCACTAATTCATGCCATGGGTGACCATACTCATGTTAGTGCCTGATTGACATTTACACAGTACTTATTAAAGTTCGATGCAGAAACTCCAAACTGCGTTTATGTAAAAATGATTGATGTGAAAAACTTTTAACAAAATATTTAAATTCTGTTCAAATACTCATTTTCCTTCAGGCTACGAGCACTGTTCGTAAAGGTTACTTGTGGACTAAGTTCATGGTGGATATGTTCGGATGAGACTGACCTTCAGGTAGTGTGGCGAATACCCCTAGATATCATAAATAATTCACACTGTACATTCATAAAAAGTGGTAACAAATATTTTATTCCAACTTTATTAGGCAACGTGCATTCTTAATAAAATGCATATTAATAATGGCCTAAATTCATAATTTAGCAGCTTAGCTGATACTCGAATATTCAGGTGTTATAAGTTATATAGATGTTAATGCATATTAATTAGCTGGACCTTGACATATTTTGGTTTTCTCATTAATGCATTTGAAATAACGTTCTCCATGAGCATTTTTTTCTGGAAAAAATCAGACATGGGCGGCCCTTGAATTCTGTTGTTTCTCTACTGTAGGCCCATAATACTAACACAGCATATAACACTTTAGCAGTTTATTAGTTCTTTTTACTTATAATTTTTAATCTGAAACCATTCAAATTGAAAAAAATAAAAAATTTCACCAAAAAAAAAAGACATTGCTGAAAAAGCACCAAATTGAGCAAGCGTTTTTGGGCAAACTCAAAACCAGAAAGTTTTTTTTTTTTTAAATTCTTTCTGTTTCCTGGTTGCATTCATTAAGTGGCTTTAAATGAGTTTTTTATATTATACCTAATAATAGTGTCATCTGCATAGATATGATTTGGTGATATTATTATCAACATTAGCAGACAAATCATTGATACAGGTATTAAAAACAAAAAATATAAGGGCCCAAGATGGCGCCTTGAGGAATTCTAAAAACAAACTTAAGTGATCAGAATGGCTATCTTTTATGCGACAAACTTGCAGACGCCCTCTAAGGTAAGAGGTGAAGCAATCCATTTCCATGCCAATAAGGTCAGTTTTTTTTTTTTTTAATTTCCGATATATTTCCTAGCATATTTGCAGTCCTTCTCGTTTTTGGTAGATAATGGATATTATTTTGGTTCTCTGCTCCGTTCCTGTTATACTTCTCTGCGACACGGTGCAGACTTTCGTAATGTGCACGGCTCTTCGTAAAGCCATCGGTATTGGCAATGGATCTTTAGCGCACGTTGGCTTTCCCAAATGATTTCAGATCTATTGAGGAAGGGAGGATTTGTCATCAAAGAATGAATATAATTGAAACTACTTTTGTTTCAACAAATGACTAATCGCCTTTATGATATTACACGGGTAAGTTGGTCTCTCTCGCGGTACATCGATTAATTGACTATGGTCAGTCATAGATTGAACGATAAAGAGATATCAGCTTTGGGAATAGTCTGTGATGACTAATGAATTGAAACTTTATGATCTAATTAAGAATGGGGCTAACAGTCATTCCACAGCGTCTGCCTATAACTGACCAATGGTAATATGGGTAATTGTAACACCATGCTTGCTAATGATATCCCGACTCATAATGAGAAGCCGATTATTGACCTACACTGTGGTCGTTGTCGAGACCTTATAGATAATCCACGGTTGTAGCACAACATTAATGAGGTGAATTCAGTGAACCAACAACTACAGGCCAATATTCATTATTTCTGTTATGATAAAAATTAGGAATTTTCCGTAACCTGAACCACCCTCGGACACAATTTTTTTTTCTGAACACACATGATTCGGAAACCTTAACGGAATAATATGTGCTTTATTCCAAAAGGTTTTTCCAATTCATAGTGTGTCATAAAAAAAGTGTCAGATGGGTCGGTTACGGAAACTCCCTAAATCCCTGAGCATATTTACTCTTATTTGAGTCCTTATCATTCTAATTTTCGCCCTAGCTATTCTACTAACACAGCATTGATATGGTCAATGTTTGGCTATCAAGTATGATATGCCAAGCGTCATTACATCTTGAGTAAGTAGAGACAATGTGAATTATCTCGGATAAACTCAGTGATGATCGTAATTGTTTTAAGGCTTGGTTACATTGTAACAAACTTTTTCTCAACAATGATAAGACTAATAATTATGCTTATTGGCATTGGTTCTTCTAAGTGACGTTATTACTGCAGTCGCTTTAATGATATACGTACACTCTAATATTCTTCAGAAACGGTGTGTAAAGTCTCAATCTGTCAACTCAGTTACACACAATGAAAACTGTTCAGCACGAATCAACGATCATAAATTAAAGGTGCGTGTTCCGATCGTCGTTGGGACCCCCTGATTTACCAGGAAGTAGTATCAATTTTGATATCAGATGAAAGGCCGTATTTTTCTCATTGTCGTCCTGAAATTTGACCCCTCAAATCCATTTCATTCCCAAGATATAAACAAAAAATGCCATTTTAGTGGTTAACCATCAATATTAGCACAGTATTGAATAGGGCTTATCAACATGCATTATCGCGTCTACCATCAAAACCGCAAGGTTGTTTCTCACGGTACTTGATGGGGTGTATGTGCAAGTGCCAGGCTCTCATATCAAGTAGAGAACACAATACACAAAAATCGGAACAAGCACCTTTAAGAGCTGAATCGTGTGTAGCTTTGCTCATTATATGACGTCATTCAACGTGTCACGTCATGAGGAAAATCTCTGTGGCCATAATATTGATGGTAAAACATCAACCAATTGGCCTGGAAACGGTTTGCGGTACCCGATGCATTTTACATTGTTTGTTTTATCTTGAGCCCAATTCTACTCAATGCTTTTTCCCGAATAAAAGCATGCGAGAAAAGTCGATCTACGACAATTTTTCGGCAACTTGTGCCAATCACTTTTTTTAACTTTTCGGTTCTACTTGATGACTTATGGTTTGAGTAACGATCGAAATGGTTTGGAATTTTCTCCCCTCGTGTGGTTTGTTCAAAATATTTTGTATGTTGATGACACCTTTTTTATCTGAAAATAATAGCCTTCATCCTCCCAATTGGTGCAGAATTCATCATGCATTGGTCCCTTTTAATGTATGGCGTTTTGTGAGAAGGCAAAAAAACACTACAGATCTTGCACAATTAATATTCGGAATCTGGGTTTAGTCAGATCTAGTGATGTGGCCACTAGCGTCGGTGGCATGCTCAGGGGTACAATAGCTGTAAATGAATTAATGATTAATAGTATTGGATAGCTTATGATGTGTCCACATGTCCCTGATCATTCGAGGCGGGATGGGGGGGATTGGTTGCAGGTGACAAGGAAATCTGTCTCTTTTCCGGCAGAGTGGGGTCAGCTTAGTTAATATTCAACCTTGTTGAACAAATGATTATATGCATTCCGTTTGTGATTAAAGTGGGTGGAGGGTGGGTAGGCTGAGTTATGTGCACAAGTCGGGTTTGTACTGTGTGCTCTTCCCACACAGTGGGGTGTTCAATTGAGATATTTCTACATCTTTGGGAAAATTTTGGACACGGTCGGTCTGCGGGGTGGGGAGGGGAGTGTGTGGTGGGGGAAGGGGTGGGACAGGGGATGGAAAGGGAGCTCAACCTCTTAAAGGGTCATAAACTAATGTACTTGCAATATGGGACCAAACCTATTTTGATACCTCAGGGAACCAAAGGCCGAATAAAATTTAGATGGATGATAGTCCTAATTGTGTTATTGATCAACAACAGTCTCTTTCATGTGATTCTAGAGACATCTATGGGGTCTATTCCTTGTAACTTCAAATAAAGAAAAAGCCTCACCATTTTGTCTGATGCGGCTGGAAGTTACTGGTAATATCAAATTTCCGTGAACGCCATATTTTAGTGTCTTTCTTAAAAAATACAATCTTTAAGTTTTATATCAAGTAAAGGTCGACTACGGCACGCTATCATGTTACTACGGAGAATTATTCCAGGGATGTCAGGAAACTAGCAGCTGACGGCACCACAGCGAAGCTCATTAAATATGCCGATAGTGACGCTCTGGATTGTGACCCTTCAGGAAAAATCATATGGCACATGCTCAGATCGGAAACGACAATCGACTGTGGCCCAATGTGTAAGTTTTGATTGTGTTACTATCTGAGTAACATTGTGTATTGATTACGCGGAATTTTTGCTCAGTCGTTATGGTCATTTTCGTTTTACCGGCCTGCTCCACTGTAGACATATTGAGTCAAAAGGAATTGCTCTCAAAAAGAGTAACCTTTTACTCGAATGGAAGTTAATTTCATTCAAAATAGTTAGTTCCCAATGAATTACATTTTTAAATTATTAACATAATAATAATGATATTTATATAGCGAATTTATATAATTTAGAAAAAGCGCTATTGTACGCGCCTTCAGAATCGTCACAATGCTTTACACTCACCAGGTCGGCAGCTAGGTAAGCGCGCACAACCTATCAGCGCTTAGATTGTAATATTTCCCTAAAAGGGCAATTCCACAAAAGTGGACATGACACAAACAAATTCAAATGCATGTGACCAAAGCAATTTTAGTGTCAAATAAATGCTGAAAGTCTATATTTTCATGATTTAAACTCAAAATTGTAATTTTCACTTATTTTGGTCGAAAAACAAGAAGATTAAATTAATAATCCTGTTTTTAACCAAAAAAGTGATAAATTATAAAAGAAAGTTTTGTATCATAAAACATTCAAACTTATATAAAATCAACATCATTTTAAGTCATGTGACAGATAAGATCATGTAAAATTGATAAAATCATTTGTTCTTGTTTCGCATTATTTGTTTCACTTCAGCAACTCCTAAGATTTTGGCTTGCTGAAATGTCCTTCCGTTACCTTTTTTTGTAAAAGATGAAGTGTGATTGTAAAGAAAGTTAGTGTTCAAAGTAAGTTTAGGAAGGCCTACAATATGATACTATCACTGAAACTTTTGGCCTTTTTTAATTTTTAATTACAGTTAATTAAAACATGTCCTTCCGTTACCATATTGGTAACGGAAGGAGGGTAACGGAAGGACATAATATATAATATTTTCATTTGAAACCTTCACTTAACTTTTACACATAAATATTAATTCATATATGGCAAGTAAAATAAACATTGCTTAGGTGTGGTTAAGTGAAGTTAATCCTCTTAAGGTCTGATTGTTATGCTAATGAGAGGTCCTCTTCATTATCAGAAATCATATGTTATGCCAATGAGCCCCCCAATAATGAATCTATGGGTGTGGTACTATCAATCTTTATCTTCATTATCGGTCTTCTACTTGGTAGTTGCTGAGTACAGATCATTATTTTGGTCAATCAGTGTTGTCAACACTGTACTTTACCCGTACAATTTGCTACTTTTTACATGGCGTGGCCGCCCTAAGGCGCAGTAGACTTGCCAAAAATTGGGCTACTTTTTGTACTTTCAAGGCGCAGCATACTTTCTTAGTCTTAACTCTCAACGCGCAGCAAGGTTAAAGGTGCTTGTTCTGATTCTTGTCTATCGTGTTCTCTACTCTGACACTTGTATATATGCTGACCAACAATTACTGTGGAAACAAACTTGCAGTTTTGATGCTAGACGCGATAATACATAGTGCAACGCCCTATTCGCTACTGTGCTAATATGGATGGTTAACCATTAAAACGGCATTTTTTTGTCAGTATCTTGGGAAAGAAATGGATTTGGAAGCTGAAATTTCAGGAGGACAATGATAAAAATACGTCCTTTCATCTGATATCAATATTGATACTACTTCCGGTTAAATCAGAGGGGTCCCGCCGACGATTGGAACAAGCACCTTTAATGCCAATGTCTAGAGTTAAAGGTGCTTGTTCCGATTTTTGTGTATTGTGTTCTCTACTTGATATGAGAGTCTGGCACTTGCACATACACCCCATCAAGTACCGTGAGAAACAACCTTGCGGTTTTGATGGTAGACGCGATAATGCATGTTGATAAGCCCTATTCAATACTGTGCTAATATTAATGGTTAACCACTAAAATGGCATTTTTTGTTTATATCTTGGGAATGAAATGGATTTGAGGGGTCAAATTTCAGGACGACAATGAGAAAAATACGGCCTTTCATCTGATATCAAAATTGATACTACTTCCTGGTAAATCGGGGGTCCCAACGACGATCGGAACACGCACCTTTAAGGGAAATTCCATTTCGATGTTAGTTCGGAAGCGATATGGTACCAATTGATTAAAATGCAAATTATGATGTAATTTTCTGCTTTGTAGGCATAAATCACAACTTGTAACAAATGCTTTGATTTTGAATGTTTGGAATCTGACATTGGATGTTAAGGCTATAAGTAATTTTGATACTAAAGCATAACCTACTGAAAGTTCAGTATTCACATGATGCAGTGATTTTTGGTGGAAATTGTTTCTAAAACACCGCATTTGAACATACTCCTGCGGTGTTTAGTAAAATTATGTAGTTAAAAGTTGTTATTGTTAATATTTCATCTCATTAATTATTTACAATAAGATATTTGAATGTGTGCAGTACAGTTTTGTGATGGTAAACTGTTCTAATTTGTGCTTCAAATGAATGTCAGCAAAATACATTTGAAAGTATTAGTGAAATCATTCATCATTAAATTTACTTTAAAAATACTGCAAGTTAAAACTTGCTAGATGCCCCTGGTGGGGAACAAATATGCAATTAAGCTCATTAATATGCACAATTAGGGATGATACAGTGGATATTGGGATCTGGTAGAAGTGCACCTCTTTAGTAAAGAGCCAATCAGAGCCAATATGCAAATAAGCTCATTAATATGCACCAATATTGATCAAACATTGCATGGGTATTACTCACATCCACCACTTCCAACATACCAAGTTTCGTCAAGTTTAAAAATTGGGATCTTGTAGAACTTCACCTTTTTAGTAATGAGCCAAGCAGAACAAATATGCAAATGAGCTCATTAATATGTGCAAATAATAATGACACAGTGCATTGGTATGACTTACATCCACCACTACCCCCATACCAAGTTTCATATAAAATTGGATCGATTGAGCCCAAATTTATTGGTCGAGCTATGAGTTGCAAAAATATTCGGCGAGACGCAGTCGAGCCCAATATTTTAAAACTCATAGCGACACCAATGAATTTTGGGCGTAAATCATCCAATTTTATGATTATCATGTTTCGGATCCGATATTTTCAACACTTGGACTCCTCAAAACATGATAATCGTTAAATTTGGGCACTGGGATCTGGTTTGTTCATCTTTGTAGTAATGAGGCAATCAGAGTAAATATGCAGATGAGCTCATATGCACAAATAATGACGACACAGTGGGTAGGTATTACTTGCATCCACCACTACCCGCATAACAAGTTTTGTCACATTTGACGCCTTGATAAAATCCACTGAAATTTTGGATTAACCCATTTCTCGGAGATATCTAGTGAGCAATAAACAAAAAGGTAGGTGTTAGGATCACAAAATGCACCTTTAAGTAATGTAGAATGAAGTCTTGTTCATGCTTTAGTTGAGTAGACATTTTGTCCTTCCGTTACCGTCCTTCCGTTACCAAATCTTAATCCACTTAACACATTGTCTTTCAATAATGGAAACAATTTTTTTTCAAGTGAAGGTGTATTATAGTTAAATCTCTAGAGATTGTATTCCTAATGTTTACAGCAAAATTGATTCACAAAATTCACAGAGTTTGGCCAAAACGCATACTAAGCTGAAAACCATTGCCCGTTTTGCTGTCCTTCCGTTACCGACGTCACTAATATTCATATTTAAGAAACTAAAGATATTCATGTTAAAAAAAGTTATGGAAATTTAAGTTAGTGCAATGTGAGTTGAGATTGTTGACACTTTTGGTGGTCGAAATGAAAGTTTTTTAGATAAATGTATTTCAACTTTGTAAATTGAGTCAAAACGTCCTTCCGTTACCGTGGAATTGCCCAAAAGCTCCCCAGATTTCGCTTCGGTCTACGAGGTATTGAAATTAAGTACCTTGCCCAGGGACACAAACACGGCTGCAGTCTTGTTCAACCAGGGATAACCATGGACACAAAATCGGCTGCAGTCTTGTTCAACCAGGGACGACCATGGATTATTAGTCTGCGATTTTCCCCGCCTTCAACAAGACAAGAGATGCTGAATCACCTAGCAGTAGGTGACAGCATCATGAAATCAACAAGATCAAGTATGTTTAAAGAGACACTGGTACATTTGAAAAATAGTGCGCCCTCACTATTTTTCAAATTATATTTTTGCATGGTTGTAAAGCTTATATATACATTAGCCCTCGCCTGAAATGTTTAAGACCAAATCAACGCTACTATGGGTAAACACAACGGTTTTGTCATTATTTTATTTATTTTATATATTTCATTTCATTTTTTTTTTAGAAAATCAACTGGCAGCCACAAAAGCTGAATTGCATGATTAAAATACAATCAGATACATCAAGATTAGACAAAAACAAGCAAGTAAAAATACATAGAAACCATTAATTGCACATATATCACACACCAATAATTGTTCATACTTGATCAATCACTCACACCCTCACACACTCATCACTTATTCAATCATCTTCACCCTCCTTCCTCCACACGACGCACTCGCACACACACACAAACACACCACACCACCACACACACAATGGTAAACACATACCATACACACACTGCACATAACCACAGGACACACAAGCAAATTCAACATACATGTACTATGTACAATACAATGTAATTGCAATGTGTAAAGATGCATTTCTCATAAAATACATTAAAATGAACGACCAAGATGAAGGTATAATTTAACTTAAAGAATGGCATTTTTACACATGTTTAAATCAGGCATTAATACTTCTGTCGGACACATGAGTTTCAAGTTGTTCCATGCCTTAGCCCTCTATAAAAGAAGGACCGCTACCTTGAGTTGTTCCAAAGAGGGACAACAAGGGTTTTGGAACTGCGGCTAACGAGTGCATTTATTATGCATATGGCTCAACAAAAGAAAAATTGGAACTCAATAAAGTGGGGGCAGAACATTAGGACGTTTAAAGACAAGAATAACAAGAGTTTTTGTTCCCACCTTTTATTCAAAGTTTACACCATTGTAGGAGAATGCATTAGGTAAGCAATAGGAGTTTCTGAAATCAGCACTAAAGCAATATGCTAGCAAGTCTATAGAAGTATTTGAAGAGAGAATTAGATAATTAGCATTACAATTGACCATACAGCACTACATAATCAAAGGGTGGAATTACAAGTGCATCGGCAAGCACATTAAGCTTAGTTGGGGCAGAAATTTCATCTATGAATAATGGCCAATGCATTTGGAAACCTATTTGTATAAATGTGACTGATCATTCCAACTTAATGTTGGTCAAAAAACAACACCCACAAGAACTTAAATGAAATTGACCCTTATCTATATACATTAATCTGCATATTGAAATGAGATATATCATCAAATTTGCTCGATATGATTTGACCAAAAATCATTAATTAGTTTTTGTAATATTGAGAGTAAGAGTTAGTAAGATTGTTTCATGAAACCATTTCCCAATATCTTCATATTTTGTTGAAATCACGATAAAGAATAAGTGGGTCTGATGAAGTGCAGTTAAAAGTGTGGATCATCGCATAATTACACATTTACGGAGACATTATTGGGTAATGAGTTGACGTATATTAAAACAACAAAGGCCTAAATGACCCTTGAGGGGAATGCCTTTATTGATGCACTTTAAATCAGAAAGAAGAATGTTACATTAACTCTTGTGCCATGTACTTAAATTACGATGCAAAAACCATTCAAATGTGTGATTTCGATACCATAGTCATACAACTTACAAAGAGAAAAATAGCAGCAGTTGGCTTACCATATAGGTTTTGGAGAATTATAATTTTGACACATCAAGAAGAGTAGAATTAGTTGAATGGTTACGTCTAAAACCAGACGGAGATGATTTAAATATTACACATAGTTAATAATATAACAGCGATCATGCTACAGCTCTTTAAATTATCTTTAGCGTTATATTTAAAACAGTATTGGCTATAGGTACAACATCGGATTTACAAACATCCGAAAAATAGGGGTAACTGGCAAGTTTCCACTCTGAAGGGAATGTGAAAGTAAGTAAAGACAAATTACAAAAACAACGTGAAGAGGGACAAATGTATTGGAGCAGCAGAGTTTATTTAAGTAAATTAACATTGAAATTATCAAGTCCAGTTGATTTGTTGTTAGGAAAATTACAAATTGGTCAAAAACATATCACAGTTATCATATCAAATTCAATTTAAGTGTTACAAGAAACACTTTTATTGCTAATCATGAAATCAATGTCACTATTATTAAATTGACAAATAATGCACCACATCAGTAAATTACAATTACATCCTTGTAGTACTATCAAATTCTGTGTAAATCTATTACCAATTTTAGTAAAATACTCATAATTCTTAGCAGTTTCTTGTCACTGTTAGTTAAACCAAGTACCACACTGAAAGGTCTTAACAGAAGCGTTGGTATTGGGAATTAATTTCTTAATCGTAGTCCACATCTGTTTAAATTATTAATGTTGGATTAACTTGTATATCCACTACAGTACTTCTTTTCAATATGTACTTAAGTTATTAACCTTATTTCTTAGGGTTTTAGACATTTCTCAAGCATCAGGATCATTAGATTTATGAGTGTACAAAATAATGATCACGATTTTTGGATAGGTAATGTATTTCACTATTGACCAATCAGAAGAGGACCCTTAACTTTTCTTTCTCTAATAGGTGCATGTTATCGACTCATTAAACTTATTTTCCACGCATTCCATGCACATGTCAACATCACCTAAATTAGTTTTTTCATTCCGTCAACATTTCACAGAATCAACAAAATCTTTATCACTAAAAATCTGAAAAGAGCATGATTTTACAGTTTTAGGCACTGATTTCATTCTTATTTTTACGAAACAACATCTAAGTAGGGCACTGAGACTTAAGCTAGGGACACAGAGGAGGACAAACCTGGGAATGGGTAACAAAGACAGAGCAATAATAGTTTTACTGACTTCAGTGACCCAGGTAACCTTAATTAATGTGCAAATTACTATGTCTAGAAGATTATTGATTTTACCAGAGTCCTTTTACATGTATCAAGGATTAAAGTCATCAATATTATACATCCTAATACAAAGAGTGCATGTGAAATAGAGTGTCTAATACATAATCATCCACTTTTAGTGTCTGGTGGGTTCTATAAAACATCCTAACAACAATAGGCTTTAGTATGTGGTAAGTTGATCTCTATCCAAAGAGTTTCAATGTCACCAGTCATACATTTAAGTTAGAAATTTCTTTATAAACAATATTAATTTTAATATAACAAAAGCAAACCACCACACCGTTCAGCGGGATAAGCACATTTCTGTTCTAGTCTACAAATGTATACCATCATCATGGTATCCAATATAAAGTAACCAAAGATTATACCACACATAAAATGTCAAAGTCATTTGTTAGGAAAAACACGAACAAAGATGGTCAACTTTATTTTGGAGACTACGAATGTTTAATATGCCTACCTTAAAGCATTGTTAAGGAGACATCTTAAATCAACAGAAGTATCACTAAATGGGAGTCAGGGATAATGGACATTTGAAAAAAACAGGTCAACCACCAATTAGGATTATCAGAAATATCAATGTTAGGATAAATGTATATGGAAGTAATTAGGGTACAATTATTACATGATACAAAATTTTGCAAAGTTTTATAGCACAATAAACATTCTGCAAAGTTCTTTAATAGTTTTCATTTACCTCATCCTCCACTGTGTGATGTCATGTGAAAAATCCTCGCTGAAAAACATTACCCAAAAAACATGAAAATATAGTTTGTGCGAGAGAGTTCTACCGATTGGTAGGGTGACGACCATTAATATGCAAGATGAGTCTTCCTATATGTTGTTAGTTACAAAACATCCACGGCTTTGAGTGAATACCACAAAGTATTCAGTCTAGCATTAAACTCATTGATCCAATTTGCGATTAGGAAATAGTTACTGTGTAAGGACGATACAGCAATCTAACACAGTTGGCTCAGAATTGCAAAGATGTAGATACAGGGGATTTACATTTTCAACATTCATCACAAAAAACATTTGGATAAGTTATTTGTTGCACAGTGAATAATAATCAAGTCGGGATTTTCTTCCTCAATGACAGGGGTGGACAAGTTATTATCCATTAATCAAGTTACTGCAAGGTATACACGATTGCCAATCACCACATTTAGAGTCCTTTTTAGACCCACAAGAAGGCTTTGGATTGAGTCTCCAATATCAGTACTTTCCTATTGAGTATTGCTTAGTAGTGAAGATGATGTGATTGTGGTGTTGCTCCACTGGTGTAACAGGAGTAGGGCTGGAGTGGGAAGATTGTAGTGCTAGTGATGAGGGGCGAAACTACTGTTCTGGCTTTTGGTACTGGTCTGGATGGGTTTGCGGGTATTCACAATAGTGGGATGATTTGGGGATGTCGTCCAGTCCTCAACTTGGAGAGAGGCAAATCGGTTGCTAGTAGGAATAGTAGCAACTGGAACACAAAGAGAAGTCCTTGGAGCAGGAATAGGTCCTTGGAGCAGGAGTGGAGTAGGTTTGGTTTCACCAAGACATTTGATTCACAAGTCCTTCGGATGGGGAAGGAAGTAGTTACTGGTAGTGAGAAGGAGTGATGTGTTGGGATCAGTCTGTGTAAATACCACTGACATTCTCGCGCACTTTCATTTCAGTTGAGTTGCCTTGGAAACATAAAAATGGCTCGCTGGGTGTCTGCACATGTCTGGGAGTTGAAGTAACTATATTACTAAATCTGTTATCCGCAGTAAAGCTAAAGTTCCTAGAGTCATCGCTGATTGGGAAGTTTGATCACAAACGGTTGCAAAAATCAATTCTCATTTTTGAGCTAACACCCAATTTCAGTTACTACAGTTGTCAACCTGGCTATGACAGTTGCCTTGTATGTTAAGATTACATGTTGTAGGAATAATATGTAATGGTAGCAGATCCTTGGCTGCCATAATCTTTAGTGACTCCCGCCATCTCTGGAAAATCAACCACGTTTGCTTTATCCTGGGTGTTACGTATGCTTCCATGCAATTCATATTATATGATCAAAAAATTAATGTTCTACAGCAATAGTTTGTTGTGAAGTTGTCTTGGTAAGAAATAGTACCAAGTCCACAAAATAAATATACCTTCATCCTTAGTGTAGCCATTGAATGTTGTGTGTCATACACTGTCAGTGAATGATGACCATAGCTGGTTGAGTGCACCCATGTCCTGTTAGCTAGTCATTTTACTGTGTGGCCATTGTGTTTACAGGCAGGGCAGGATGTGAAGATGAATGATGATGACGTTATAGTCCTTGGGATAAAACAGTCAAATTAGCAGCCAAACTTGAAATATTTATTCTCATCAAATATCACCATAAATAGTAATGAAATTAAATCAGGAAATACATACTAGTAGATTCCTGTAGAAGATCGTTCAGAGATACTTATAATTCAATGTTGAAACATTTCCAGGGAAACAGTTTAAATTTTGAGTAAAATGTCAGAGCTTAGTGATGGTGTCAGAGTGAGATGTAATCAAAAATTGCCTGGCCGTCTGACAAACTGAAAGTGTAGGTAGACAACCTTTAAGCGTTTGTCCATCACATTTGCCAAAGAGCAAATGTAAACCTTGGTTTGGACCGATTATTTCGCCAATAGGCATTAAGAAAATTCACAAGAATTACATAGAGGGATGAAAAACATTGCGGGAGGTTGTGTACAGTCTGACACCAGAAGAAATTGCACAGCGCCAGGCCAAGAATTATAATCTCGCACAACAAAAAGAACAACAGCTGAACAGATGCTTCACAGAAGTTCTTAACGGGGGCGGCCCTGATCATTTATGCATATCCGCCATTTGGATTTTGACAATTTTTTCATAGATTTGTGGTTATTTGAAACCAAGACGAATTTGTTCTTTCGTTTTTAGTCTTAAAAAGTCGTCTTATCCAATTATATTAATGTTAATCATTGGCCAAGGGCTTGTCTCTACTAATTTCTTCTGAGACTATTTTGTAAGCGCCTGAAAAAGAAACAATACGGCTCATGGCCGCCATTTGGATTTTAGCCAAAATTCATTAAATTGCTGAGTTTTTGTTGCAATTTGGAAAAACCTGGACGAATTTTTCTTCAAATTTTAAGCTTACAAGTAATTCTATGACTCATTATCTTTCATTAATACAATTAATGCTTGTCTTCGACTTAGTTATCATTTTTGGAATAAATGACGAGCAGTCCATGTACCGAAACCTTGTGTCTTCTTGACTCAGACTACTATACCAGAAACATCCTCTCAAATTGCTGGTGGAACGGATGTGCCATTGGAGATTGTTGGTGGTGTGAGGATTGACAGGCAAGTCCGTACTGTTGCGGTATGTGAGAAAGGACACAGATGTGTTTGCCTTCTTGTTCAACTTACTACATTCGTAAACGCAAAAGACGTGAATGCTGCCCCAAGGATTTCGTCATCCACTAGTGGGAAGGAACAAGCGGTGGTAGATATTCACGCCACTGCAGAAAGCACACAGTGACATAGCAGACGATATTATGGCCATTCATGGACCCAATGATATCGTAGCTTCGTGCACGACATTGGCCAAGCATCTATTTTTTTTCTAAAAGTTGCAAGAAGGGGAGTTTATCCCTCTCTAAAGTTGGTTAATGTTGAAGGTGATATGTGAAATCAGTGTGAAAGTTAAGACCCACTAAATTCATAATGTGATGCCCATGGCAAGGTGACAAAATCATGTACATACCATGACAGAATGCATGGTCAAAATGTCGGCATTCAGAATCACCGCCGAATATGGACCACAACCGAGCATGGCTGGCAGCTATGTCGTCCAGAGTAGCGATCAAATTGCATGTCCAATGCTTCCCAGTAGAGTAGATATCTAGTGCTTGGATTCCTGGGTATAAAGTAAAAAACAAAAACAAAAAAAAACAGCTGGTCACAAATTATCTATTTCAAACCAAAGTAATGATTAAGAGGCTATATGGACTTGTATTTTGAACGCCTCAGTAAATCATATTAGAGTAGTGAATGATACATAAGAAGTCCCGCCTACACAGGTGAAGTGATCCTGCATAATTTGAATACTTAACAATGCGTTTGTTGGGGCTATAAAAAAATGTCAAGGTCTTTGTTCGTTCCTTTCCCTGCTCCAAACGGTAGTGTGTACGGAGCCCATTTACGGAGAGTTGCATTTCCTTTGCAATTGGTATTTGCAGGAGGTAGTTGGTTGTACCTTTACAACAAAAAAACTGACAGAGAGGTTCAATAGGCAATACACTCCAACGCATTGTCAATACGACGAAGAGTCACTTGCACTCAGACCGGGAAAGGGACAAAAAGCAAGAGTAGCTGATTTTCCTCAGTTATATCGCCGAGTTACGGTCTGTAAAATTCTCAGACATCATCGAGATGTGGGTCATTTGAGGCCACGAAACTCTTTGAGGCCATGAAATTCTTAAGGACGATCACGATTGACTACCAGACGAGATGATCGCCGACTGCTTAATCTGTACCGTAGAGCCCGGAAAATGCCGACGAGCCGTCTTCGTCGTTTGTGGAGAAGACACTATGGAATCAACGCTTCCCTCCAAACTGTAAATCGGACATTGCTTTAACATGGTTACCGAGCAAGACGAATGACCAAATGTCCACGCCCATCCGTTCACCACAGAGTTGATCGACTTCGCTGGGCTAGGGTGCACAGAAGATTACAGCTCAGACACTGGAGAAATGTTGTGTTTATTGGCGAGAGCCGCTACATCCTTGACCACCAAGATGGAAGACAAAGGGTTCGTCAATTACGTGGTGAGAACCTCGGAGATGATTGTATTCAGGAATCGGCTCAAGGTGGTGGCGGCTCAGTTATGGTATGGGCCCGGTATTCATTATGGAGGAAAATATCACTGGTGGTCTCAGATGGAAATATGAACGCCGTCGTGTACCTGGACATTCTGGAAAACCACTGTCTTCCACATGCAAGAAGGACATTGAAAACAGTACTATTGAACATTTCGGTGCATAAAATCACCCAGAAATGTGTTATACTGTCGGGTGTATTACATAGTGACGGATGTTAAACAAAATACGAATTTTCGTTTTCGAGAAAATCGCATTTGAAAAATCGCGAACTCCAAAGAGTCGGCAAACATCCCCATATACGATTCAAGCGATCAAATCCGATGAAGAAAAACAATTTACAACTGGAAATTTATTTTAGCCAATATTCATGAATTCTTACTTGATAAAATGAATGTAATACATTGGAAAAGGTACTCATCTTATCTGTCACCCCAAAATTTACGCAAATTGGCGATTAGGTTCATGACATAGTGACGGATGTTGAATTTTCCCTATACTGAAGCATTATTCAGCATCCGTCATTATGGAATACAACAATCGGCGTTTTCCGAACATCCGTCAAACCAACGTCCGTCATCGCGAATCTGCTCAATTTGGTTTATTACATAAATTTCTAATCAATATTATTAATTAAGGTTGTATTACATAGTGACGGATGTTAAACAAAATACGAATTTTCGTTTTCGAGAAAATCGCATTTGAAAAATCGCGAACTCCAAAGAGTCGGCAAACATCCCCATATACGATTCAAGCGATCAAATCCGATTAAGAAACAAAATTAACAACTGGAAATTTATTTTAGCCAATATTCATGAATTCTTACTTGATAAAATGAATGTAATACATTGGAAAAGGTACTCATCTTATCTGTCACCCCAAAATTTACGCAAATTGGCGATTAGGTTCATGACATAGTGACGGATGTTGAATTTTCCCTATACTGAAGCATTATTCAGCATCCGTCATTATGGAATACAACAATCGGTGTTTTCCGAACATCCGTCAAACCAACGTCCGTCATCGCGAATCTGCTCAATTTGGTTTATTACATAAATTTCTAATCAAGATTATTAATTAAAGTACTTGCAAGCTTCGACACTTGGCATATTTGAAGACTTTAATATTTAGTACCATTTCCCTTAGTTTCGTAACAATGATAAAAATTCAACATTCCGTCACTATGTAATACGCCCGACGATATGTAAAATGACTGATGTGAAAAACCTTTCCTTTCAGGCTAAGGAGACAGTTCGTAAAGGGTTAATTGTAGACTAAGTTCATGCTAATATGTTCGGAAGAGACTGATTATTCAAGTAGTGTGGCGATATACACCATAGATATCATAAATAACTCACACTGTAAGAATTATTCCATAAAAAGTGGTAAAAATAGTTTATTCCAACTTTATGAGCAACAGTGTACTTAACGAGTTATGGTCATTTTAATAGGTTCTAGGGTAGTGGCGGCCATATTGGATTAAAAAAATTAATTGGACAAAATTTGGCAAGCCTCCAGAAAATATTATATTAGGCCTATTTGAACTCAATTCAATCAACAAAAAAGTGTGTACTCCATTTCCTCCCGACTATCGCGCTTTACCAATGAATACTGACTGTAGCAACAGTGTCCAAGATTCCTTGGCAATGTCCACGATTCCTTGGGTCATTTCAAGCTATTGTCAATTCTGTGTTCTTCTTCTTATCGTGTCCAAACACAGTGGATCTCAAATATGATCCAGCCAGAGGTGAGTACAACGTCTGGCTGCTTCACTGAATTCCGCAACGTCCTTGTCTGTACATTGTTGCTCCAACAGTGGGCAGACCAAAAGATGTTCCATTGTCTGTGGTGCTATTCCACAACCACATGCATTGTCCTGATCTACTTCTGAAAGGAAACCTTAGATCGGCCAATTCTGGTCTTAATATATCTTTTGAGGCATCGCCATTCAGCCCATGAGGAGTCGGCTCCAGGTGGAAGATGCTCACCAGGTTCAATACCAGATGTTACTTGGTGTTTCTTTCCACAATGCGACTCCCTTAAACTCCTTAGAGAGTGATTCAAGAGGTTGGACTTTGCTTAAGAAACTCTCTGTCTCTGTCCTGACAAAGGGTGCATAACATTAGATATTTGGCAACTCCATATCATTTTAAAGCATATACATTGCATCATGTTACAATATCAAGTTTTCATTTGCTACACGTTCGTGCTTTTATTGGAACCGGATACCTTTATGAGCCATGTTATAGGAATGTTGTTCTAAAAGCATGAATGATGCAGGTCTAAACATAGGGCTTCATTGATTGCAGTGGCGTATCTTGCGGGGTGCTTTCGGGGCAAAATCAGCACTTTCCTTCTAATCTTAGAACTGATATCACCTCCAGAACGTATGGACTTTCAACTTTCATTTAATTATCATTTTTGGAAGCATGACTACATTATGTAGAATTGTCCATAAAAATGATACTTTTCATGGCCCATAATGCGTTGTAAATGTCATAAGCTAAATTACTGTTTGATAAATAAGCTGGTATTCATAGGCATTAAACAGTCAGTTCCTTATGCCTAATGCCCTTATGACAATGACTTTCATTTTGAATGTATCGACCATGACTGGTTGTAAATTGCAAAGAAAGTACGTATTTCACTTAAAATCATTATTAAATTCATACACTTCCCGTGCTAGATTATCTATAGCAATTTTCAGCTAGATATCATTGCTAGGGTTCTGTTTAAAGGAGCATATGTAAATCAGAAGTTCACTTTATTCAGATTTTTCATGCCGATTACATATCTCTTTCTGCAGGGAAAAAAATTCCAGTCTTGGCGGGCTGACAGTTTTGACAAACACCTACCATTTCATGTACGAGTCGCATGATAGCGAAGAAATGAGAGTTTATTGATGGTGTATTTGTAAACGATAGTATATACAGTTTAATCAAAGAGAGAGAGAGAGAGAGAAAGGGGGGGGGGGAGGAGCATAGGCGTAACTCGGGGTGGGTGGGATGGGAGTATATATACCCCCAATATTTTGATACGGGGGATGGTCAATTTCCGCGGCCTTCGCGCGCATTTTCGTCTCATTACAATGACATTTCGTCATGTGAGTGTTTTTTAGGTTTTAAATCGCAAAAGTTTTAGCGCGCTTCGTTACTTCGTGTTGGTTACGGAACTTGTCACCAAACTCCGTATCATTCATATATTTTCATCAACCCCCACCCCATGTCAAAAAAGAAATTTACGCCACTGAGAGGGAGAGAGAGAGAGAGAGAGAGAGACACACAGACAGAGGGAGAGAGAGAGAGAGAGAGAGAGCGAAAACAGAGATCTGAGAAGATAGAGTAGCAAATTAACAATTCCGCCGCTGTGATGGTATTACTCTATCGTTTGGTGTATTTTAACTTTAGTTATTACCGATTAGTCAACAATTGTTAGTAAGGCGGGATGATCTTTCTTCTTCCTAACATTAAATATATAATGTGTTGACATTATGAGGTAATTCAAAATATGATTACCTCACAAATTTCTCAAACTTGTTCCATAATTTGGAAAAACATAATATGTGGACCTTCTCTTTCAAAGATTGAGATCAATTTTAGACTATACGAAGCCGTAGCCGTCGTGGACTGGTCACTCTTTTAAGAATCAGCATATTTATTTGTTCTCACTGTGATATACCCAATAAGTTATGGATACTTCCAGTTATCTTACACCGGTTTAAGAATGTTTACGCTGCTTAAAGAATTCCAAACTTGCGAAATAGATTAAGTATATTCATAAAAACTCACTGCAAACTTATCAAATTGAATTGATGGGTGACTCTTAATTTCAGGATCAATTTCGTCAGTGAAGCTCAACGCCATATGGATTTCATGAGGCAATTAAGAGAGCATTCGTCCACGCGAACATGATTGATATCATTACTCTGTAGAAAAGCCTGGTAGTTAAGGGCACATTTTGAATGCATGTCCCAACAGAGAGTGTGGCCTATAATGTGAGCGTAAAATAGCCTCGTTTATAAAGTCACCGGTCTTCTTCCGTCTACGGTATGTGTAAGCCGGGACACTATGTTATTATTCATTGCGCCCTCAGGATATTTTGACCAAATGGGTACCTTGAAAGGTGGCAAAATGAAACTTCTTATGTCATCCAGCCTCAGTGGACTATTATCCACACAAAAAGCATGATAGCATTTCGGGATGGAAGCTATAACAGGTAGGGGGCAATAAGGATATACAGGGGTCAATTGTTGTTACAATGATGCAATGTGATAAAAAAGCACACTCTCTTGTACGTCAGTATCATAAGGTTTTGCGGAAAAAAAAGTTTGCGAAAAGGTATAAAATCCAAAAAATAGTGAAAAAGGGTAAATTTGGTTTGTACAGGGGTAGAAGTCGCTCTGATTTTCGTAAGAAATGACGCAAGTCAATGAAGTCGTGCGTTGGCAAAAATGATAAAAACTTATAAAATAAAGAATAGTTTGCACATCTCTATCCTAAGTGGTTTTAATATGTAGCAAAACATATCAGGACCCGGTGCTGCGTCGAGATATGGTATATTTCAAATACTAGTAGTTTTTCGATACGAAAAGTTTTGTATTTTACTAATATTTTGTATATTACTAATATTCGATATCAAAAAGTATCAAGACTCAGAGGTTTCCAGCAGTTCGCGACTCAAGAGGTTTCCCCATTTTTTTCGGCTCTCTTCGCTCGCCGTGGTAAGACCCCATGATTTTTTTTCTAGACGGTTCGAAATTCTGAGAAGCAGGGGGGGGGGGGGGAGCGAAGCCATCTTCAGACCTGAGGACCCACACAACACACTATTTTTCTCCATTCCCCTTCCTGATCTCTTCTCCTTCCCATTTTCTTATCTTTTTTCCCTTCTCTTCCCCCTTCTTATCTCTTTTCCATTCTCCTTCCCTTTTCTTCTCTTTTCACCTTCTCCTTCCCTTTCCTTCTCTTTCTCACTCTTCTTCCCCTTCTTCTACCCTTCTTTTCGTCCCCATTTTTTAGCTTCTCCGTTCCCATTTTAGTTGTCCGGGGGCAGTCCTCCCACCCCGTGGTTACGCCACTGTAGTTTTCCTGTAACAACGACCGTTGCCAAGTAGTTGCTATTGGTTACCGGGCGCTCGACGATATTATGCTTTAGCTTCGATCGTACGTAGGAGTTGAAAAACAGATCAAATTACTCACGTCCGCCATAATTCCTTGTCCCATTTCCTTTAGACTAATAGGCCGATACGCGCCCGTACCTTTGATGCATACCTTATGGTGCTTCTTTCTTTTGCACGGTATCATGGTATGCCTGGTGGTGGAATAGCTGCCTTATTTTTGCACTATATCTGGGAGAATGGCTTATCTATAACCAGTTTTCATGCTGTGTCTTCTCGTAACAGAATTAAATAAATCATTTTTATCATTTTAATCGTCGGTTGCCTTCAATATAATCACAACAGCTAAAAATCATAAAAAACACGACTCCAACAGATGAATTGAAATATTACAAAGTGTTTTACCAAAACTCGTATAATGAATTACTTCCATAGAACACTGATATATACGGTACAAAATCCTATTTTTTTGAGGCGTTTTACAAATTTCGACGCCCCATCCCCGGGTGTCCTGGAAAAAACAAACCTTATCAGGTAAATGGCAACGCTGTTGTGCAAGGTCGTATGGCCTACCGCAGGACTAAACAAAAATGACCGAAATAAATCGATTTATCTACAAACACTATAGTTGCTTTCAACAATCACCAAATGTGATGATTTGAATAGCTGGCAGAATTCAGCAAATCTTTCATAGCTTTTCCTTACTATCCCGGTGGTGGTCCTACCAGGGTGTCTCAGAAAAACGTTCACCCTCAGAAACGGAAATTTTACTAACGTAAAAATCAGTTCTTATCCTTATTTTAGCTTATATAATGAAAATATGTACTTTTATGAACATATGGTGAAAACAAGAAGAAACGTGAAAAAAATAACCAAACATGACTATTTTCCCTAAATATATGCAAACCTACTTTGTCCACTCAATATGTCGGGAATAATACGATACCACCTCTTTTCGCAATATTCCACACAGATGGTATTATTTTATAACACATTCCTTAAAACTTTGATTAAAAAGTGAAGGCCATATTGAGCAGGGCAAAATGCAACTTCCTGTGGTTGCCATCGGCGAATATTTAACGGTGCGCGCGCCAGCCCGCTATCCATGTATCTACGTCTATCTATAGCCCTTTTCCTTTTCATCACTATCCATTCTTTGTTTCAACTGTCCATTAAACGTGACGAAGCGATCATAGACCGTTATTTAAACCTATTCATCAGAACGCGTTATTTTTTCCGAAGGTGGTCTCAGGACACTTTTCCGGATAAAATAACGGTTAACATGGTTAAACACAAAGGACAAGTGGACAAGGAAATTTCTAAATTCAGAACCACCTCAGCCCTCAGTGGTACAAATGAAGAACTGAACATAGTGAAGAAAACTTATGACTGAGTATTAAAGCTTATTGGTTAAAATCGGATTACCATCTGTCTGTTAGCTTATCTGTAGAAAATCTACAAGCACCTGTATAACCAATTGGAAAACCCCACCAACCTTTTCCAATCTCCTCATCAATGTTGGGGAATTAGCAAGATTGGATTAAACCCTCTGCAAAATTTCAAAGATTAAAAATTTATTAATTATATTTCTTTATTAAAAGTACCAAAAACTCACAAAATTATACTATATTTTTTTCAATCAAGAGCAGAAACAAAGAAAAATGGTAGATTAAGGAAATGGTCACTGATTATCAATTGCTGCGGCAATTTCATAATATACTTCAACTTCAACTTTATTATTTCCAAAATAAAAATCAAATACACAAGAATATACATCAACAGTAACAAAAATTATGAAGGAGTTGACCAAAAGGCCAATGAGACCAGACTGGGGTCAACCCCTAAAAGTAAATGTTACAACGCACAACTAAAAAAAAATAAATATATGTGTATTGACACTTAAAGGTGCTCTATCTGAAACTTAAAAATAGGTAGATTAAGAAAATGGTCACTGATTATCAATTGCTTCGGCAATTTGCATAATATATGTGCACTGACACTTAAAGTGCTCTATCTGAAACTTCCACACACTTACCACCAAGTATTACCAATACAATAATATTTTTCTTATTGATAATCACGAGTCGGTTAAGTGAATTGCTGCGCCCTGGCCGCCTTCTTCTTATAACACTGCCGAGTGAAATGTCGCCCTTAAGTTTATTTCCGTATTTTTTAAAGTCCTAACCTAACCTAACGAACCTATTCATTATTTTAATAAATAAATTTGGGTTTTGATAACGTGCGACATATATATCTAAATAAAAATCAAGCCGTACGGCTACCTGCCTAGCGCCTAGAGTTACACCAAAGATAACAGCACACCTGTGGGAAGATGCAATGCAAAACACACCACAGAGAGAAAAACGTGTGAGTTGCGAGTAACTTAGGAAAAAGTTAAAACCATCAAAAGTAAATATTCCAAATAGTCCAGGAGCTTTAGGTCTGTGTACAGAGAGAAGTGGAAATAAATAGCCATGCTGATTTTTTTCAGGATAGCTTCCTAATGGTAGTGAGAAGCAAATATCAAAAGTCCCCAAGAGTCCACCTTGTGCTTATTGAGTAATAAGGGGGTAAAGTTATACAGGGGTAAAAATTAAACTGTTCAATTTAGCTAAATCATGGATATTGTATTCTCTTTTCACTGTAAAAACAAATGTATGGGTTGCCTAACTTTTGACCTTTCGTTTTAGGAATATAGGCCAAAATTCTTTAAGGTCATCGTGGGGTAAAATTTCAAAAACATCCGATTATATTAAAATGAATCCAAAATTACTCTACATGTTGTCCGGTCATATTATGGCAAAAATGCTTATTCCATGCATCTTACATCTTTTAATATATGAGTGAGGGGTTTGACCTTCCCATAGACCCTGTAGAAACCGGTCTTAATGAGCCCTATAACTATAGAAGGAAATACTTCAACTATTAAATATATCCTTTCAGTTATACACAACGAGACGAACAATTTGATACACTTTTGAAAAGAATCGGAGCATTCTGAAGCTTTACCCCAGTATGACCCTTGAACAGTTATTTCCCTATAGTTAACACACGATAAGTTACAGATAGACAACTATACCTTTTTTTTAATCCTTATGACATGACGACAAACATTGGTATTAATTTGAAGACAATTGTACCATTATAAAATTTGACCATGTACAACCTACCCCCTAATATCCTTAAGACACAAGGTGGGGACTCTGGGGTGTTTTGATATGTTTGTTTATTACAACATTAGGGACACTTCCTGAAAAAATCAGCTATGCTATTTATTCCAGGGTGTTTTCTATTAATAATTGGACTAAAAGGTCAAGGTAACTACCATCAACCTTTATCACGGATTATAGACATAATGACCCATCAGCGGATTGACAGCCGGTGGTGATTCTAATTAAGAAATCACGTGACAAATTTGACATATTTTAATTTTAAAAGTATTGCAATGGATTAAAACTTACCACCTTTAACATGTACAGTGTAGGGGTTATAAATTGTTGCACAAAGTAGATACCTTTGGCAGATTCCTTCACAGTCGACCGTGGTAATAGTAACAGAATATTGGTAGTATAGTTCCTTTCTTGTTGTATTTGTTGCTTTCCCGCTTGTAAAAAATGGTTCAATGGAACTAAGAATGTTGATGAGGCCCTTCCTTCGAAAGACAGAACCGTTATGCTGTAATCGGGCAGGGACCTTTAAAGTTAGCGGGTAATTGTATGTATTACAATAGCCATAGAGTAAAGTGCAGCTATTCCGGTTACCGTAAACTACGGCGGTCCGGTAAATACGTATATCCGTTTCTAAAATGAAAAAAAAACGTTGGCGAAGCGTTTGAAAATTCTCAAGGACTGGAATAATACCCAAAGCATTTTTTGGGGGGGGGAATTATGGATAGGGATGCGGCCAGTAGAGATTGCGTGTTAACTTTCCAGTGTTGTTGGAGCACCGAAGTACCCGACAAAGCGTTCAATTTTCTCGCGAGGTTCTATAGGTTCAGACCCAATTACGATACATATCCAAACAAAACATAGTAACGGACCCTCTGATGCAAAAATCTCCATAGAACCCCTTCGTTTTCCGGAGATATTTGACATTTAGTGTCATTGATGCATTCGCTATGACGGACTGATAACGTTAATCTATCGCGCGGATCCAATTGATATATCTTCGAAGTCTGTGACACAGACTACAACTTTCCGGACCGCCGTAACCGTAAACAAACCACAATAGCATCATATGCAGAGAAGTACCAAAATCGCAAGTTTGATGGCGTGAAAGCTGGCTGGTCGACGTTGAGGACCGAGTATATAGCCTCTTAATGTGTTTAACGCCAATGTCGTAAGTTAATAGCATTGTATATCAGTCAGCACAATATGTCATACCACATTCGCAATTATACGAATCGAAAAAATAACGTCTAGGCATTTCTTTAAAATTTGGTTTCACACCCAAAGTTACTAAAACTTGCTTAACACAAGGAGTGTATATAAGTCATTGATAATATTGTACTCTATCTGAAACTTGCAACACTTACCACCAAGTATTACCAATAAGCATACTACTTTCTATTGATAATCACGAGTCGGTTAAGTGAATTGCTGCGCCCTGGCCGCCTTCTTCTTATAACACTGCCGAGTGAAATGTCGCCCTTAAGTTTATTTGAGTATTTATTTTAAAGTCCTAACCTAACCTAACGAACCTACTCATTATTTTAATAAATAAGTTTCGGTTTTGATAACGTGCGACATATATATCTAAATAGAAATCAAGACGTACGGCTGCCTGCCTAGCGCTTAGAGTTACACCAAAGATAACAACACACCTGTGGGAAGATGCAATGCAAAACACACCACAGAGAGAAAACGTGTGAGTTGCGAGTAACTTTAGGAAAAAGTTAAAACCATCAAAATTAAATATCCCATCAAAGGCCAAGGTAACTACCATCAACCTTTATCACGGATTATAGACATAATGACCCATCAGCGGATTGACAGCCGGTGGCGATTCTAATTAAGAAATCACGTGACAAATTTGACATATGTTTAATTAATTAAAAGTTAATTGCAAGGGAAGTTAAACTTACCACCTTACAGTTAGGGGTTATAAATTGTTGCACAAAGTAGATACCTTTGCAGATTCTCTTCAACAGTCGGACCAGTGTAATATCAGCAGATATATTGGTAAGTTTCTTTCTTTGGATTTGTTGCTTTCGCTTTTAAAATGGTATGTCGGATTCAAATGAATTAAAGAATGTTGATGATGGCCCTTCCTTCGAAAGACAGAAACGTTATGCTGTAATCGGGCAGGGACCTTTAAAGTTAGCGGGTAATTGTGTGTATTACAATAGCCCATAGAGTAAAGTGCCAACTATTTTCCGGTTTACGTAAACAAACCACAATAGCATCATAATGGCAGAGAAGTACCAAAACCTCAAGTTGGATGCTGTGAAAGCTGGCTGGTCGATGTTGAGGACCGAGTATATGCCTCTTAAAGTGTTTAACGCCAATGTATTCAAGTTAATAGCATTGTATATCAGTCAGCAAAATATGTCATTCCATTTCGCAGATTATTACGAATCGAAAAAATAACGTCTAGGCATTTCTTTAAAATTTGGTTTCACACAAAGTTACATAAACTTGCTTTAACCAAGGAGTTTATTAAGCTCATTGTACTAAGCGAGTTGCTTGTTTACAACTTATCATCAATTGAGAAACACGCATAGTTCATTAAACAATAGACTCTGGTACGGATCTCAGTATAATCATATGGCACGGTTTGCTCATTTTATGTCTAGAAATGACCATATGAATCACCAAAGAACATCATATCCAAATTATTTCGCTACTGAAATCACCTCGAGGGTGAGTTAAACAGATTTACACCCGATTTCAAAAAAAATATTAAAAATATCTACTAAGTTTAGACATTGTTTTGAAAACATTAGCTCGTTATATCCACTGTCATTGGAGAAAAAATGGAAAGTTTACCATTGAGTTCAAGGTCATTGAGTTACTGCCATCTAAATGCTTAATGACCTTTGTTTTACTAGAGTAACCATTACCTAGTCCATACCAACATTTCTTAACAAGTGTATCTGGGGAGCAGGGGAAACATTTCTCCCATGGGTCTGACCGGAAAATCAGCTTAAACTAAATCAGGAAAGATGGAAAGGGAAAAGCAAACCGGGAGTAAAGAAAAGAGAGGAAAGAGGAGGCGGAAGGATTTAGATTCAAAGGGAAAGAAGGAAGGACGTTGAATCGAATGCGCGTGATGTCCAAATATTGATTCACCCAAGTGGCTTCGACCTGCCAAATCAGATTTTAATGGCGTAATGTAATTGAAACGCTCTGACTTAAATAGAGAAAAATCAAAACTGTATTGTCAAAAAGTTTTAACTCAAAAGTTCGAGCGAATTTCAAATATTCAGTGAAGTAAAGTTTCATAGTTTGGGATAAGATTCCATAATCTGTTATTGGTTTCAGAATAATGAAATAGTTTGACATTTTTCTGATATTTGAAGGTTTACCCAAAATGTATCAAAGGCAACGAATGTCATGGCCTACTTGTATAGACTCATTTGAAATCTCTTTGGGCTTATTACACAACAGTCATTTTGTGGACACAGTAAAAATGGTTACCCGTCTCTAAAGTGGCATAACTTCTCAACTCAATGCAAAATTTCTCTACTTGGTGAAATAATCGTGTTTTATATCGCTTAAATGTTTCTCATTCAGAAAGGTTTTGCGTATTTGTGTGGATTTTGTCGAAATTTGTGTTTCTTTTGCTGGCACTTTTTTGTTGTCAGCATATAGCCTTGTTAATTATCTGTTTATCAACACCTTATGCAAATATCGGCAGTTATTCAAGATCATGCCGTTTCAACTTTTGCCAATGGGTTTACAATGAGGGGAGAAAACTGGGGCTGAGCATTCAGCATATACGTCTCTAACCATAAATTTATAGAGAGCACCAACTAAAGTAGACAGTTTTAGAATCCTTGTGACCAGGCAAACAATTCTGTGTGCTTTCTTATACAAAATGGAAGCATTTTATAATTAATGTCCATATGACCTTCATGATCACAATTTCACTGAAGCGACCCACGTACCACTTCATCTACCCCTTCAGAATGTCCATCATGCATTTTTGTGTAAGCTAGTGTGAGGAATCTGTAGTATATATATAGTCAGATAGAACGTTCATGTGACCGTACAGTTGAGTATGGACACAATTTCTTTGCTGAAAATGATAGATTAGGGTGTGTAGAATAAGAATCTGGCGGGTGCCACCTGGGCATCCTTGAGCATTTTGAGAAATCCAAGACGGCGTCGCCTTAAATGATACGTATCTATTCTAATCTATATTATCAAACTATGGAGGTACTAAATATACTTAGGATTCCATGACAAGTTATGACCTTGTACACATTAAGTCATACTTCATATTCAAAATGGAAGGGGCAAATCCAATAATTTTAAAATAAGATACTTAACTAGGCCTATATGCTGACTACAAAAACATTCAATTTTTTATTCTTGAGTTTTATTAATATCCTTGTATAGTTGAGACCTACGGTCCGAAAAATCTTGAAAAAAAAATCCAAGTTGTGTTTTTGATTACAAATAAACCAAATATTCACTTTAAGGGGGACAGTAGTAACATTAACCTGTCTCTAAAGGTGAGGATGGTTACCACCCCAGGTGAACTTTCTTCCGGTGCGCAAAAATGTAAAACTTTCGTTAAAATCTTACGTCTAAATTGTGTACATCCTTTTCGGTCATTTAGCGAAAACAAATGTGAAGGTAGCAATATCACCGCCGTCCAATTGGTTGACATATATCCTTATTGAAAGCAGCATTATTCCGATGGTCCAGGTTTATGCCCATTATTCTGCAATCATGGGCCGCTAATGCATTTTTATAAAATCAAGTTGTTTTAGGTAAAGGTGCTTGTTCCGATTTATGTTGATTGCGTTCTATACTTGATATGAGAGCCCTGAACATGCAACATACGCCCCATCAAGTGGTAGAAGCAATTATGCTTTTGCTCACCCTATTCAATATGGGGTGTTTCGAAAACACCAGACCTCAAAACAATAGATCTCAGACCTCGAAACATCAGACCCGGAGGTGAATTCACTTCCGGGTCTAGTGTTTCGAGGTCTGGTGTCGAAACACATGGGGGATGCTCGAAAAAACAGAACTCGAAAAATCAAATTATCAGTTCGAGGTTGTTGTTTCGTGGTCTGTTGTTTCGAGGTCTGTGTTTCATCATAATCATCATCATCATCATCATCATCAAATCATCATCATCATCATCATCTAATCATCTCAATCTTTCTCATCATCATTCAAATATCATTAAATATCATTATATACACTACATTTACGTAATTCCAGCGTGTATTTTTCAGAAAAATGTGATATTTTGAAGCTCGGAAGTCTTTTATGCATGATTACTGTCCTAATCACGTATATCTTGCGTATTAAAATATTTCTGAATTTGGTTTTGACCATTATCTCAAACTCAAATTCTCAACGTTGTCTGTAGTTATGTAGCTTGTTTCTTTTGTATATCTTGCAGTTAAGTTATATTCACTCGTTGATGAACACAAACCCGTCAACATATGACTATGGCGCTTCGAAAATATCATTGATTCGGTTTTATCCCTTGGGTTATTGGTTTCTTTAATGGCGGCTGATCTGAGGAACGGCAAACAACATGTGGAGTACAATGCGATGCCTGCTATCCTAACGATGCGATGGCTATATTACTTGGCTGCGTAAATTCCTGTCATGAAAACGGAGATACCGTGTCATGTCCTAGTAAGTTTTAATTTTTAACATTAACTTTCAGAAAAGTGAGATGATAGGCAATACCTGCACGATTAGAATTTGATAAAAGCTGGATTTAAGGGAGAAACATAAAAAATTTTTTAAAAAAGGACATGATTTATTGGTGATCAAATGAAATATTGTTAATTGTGACTACATACCTCGGCGAAAAATTTATTCGGTATGCTCAATCGTAAAGTTCTACCATTTTCTTGAAATAATGCCATCTCAATTTCCTTCCACGAATGAGCAGGGCATGGATTGATATTCATACATTCCACCAATGCAATTACATTCAATGTAGAGGAATATGCCAATACGGATTCTTTTTTAAATCTGGAGTGCAGAGCCGTTGTTATTGCCCATTCAGTTGAAAAAAAAAATCAGACGTTATCACCCGCCACGAATTAGACTATAGTTTTCATAGGGGTAAAGCATAAAATAAGAGGTCAAAAACATTTCTGCACGAAATAAAAATACACCGAGCCTACTGAGTTTTAAATCAGGACCTAATAGCGAGACGGCAACAACACACGAGTTTCAAAGACCCTATCACGTTGCCGCCTTTTGTTGTAAATCCTACCAACAACAATCCAATTTAGGCTTAAGTAATGCGATAATTGGCCCTCTCAGCAGGAGGAGGGAAAGCGCTCTTCAGAAAGTGGCGCGCGGGGCATACTGGGAAGATTTTGAACAATTTTTGGCCATTCAGCAAGCGCAGAAAACAGGAGAAATCTACTACGACAACATAGGGATGAAAAAATATGAAACCTGTAATGATACAAATACGTTGAGAAAATGTGATCATACTGTTTTGGGGAGAAGGTTGAGACGTTTTCATTAGTTTGAAGAGTGCTGAGATCATAATTTTGTGCAAACGCTGGGAAATGTGGGGAAACATTTGGTAAAAGGGGGGGGGGGGGGAGGTTGCAAAAGGTAAATTTGAAATGAAGTCAAATGTACATTAATACATTGGTCTCGTTATAGTGATTAAAAATGGTAGGTTACGGTAGGTAACAGGATTGTTTAGGGGGTGACTTTGTACCCTCAGATTCGCCGGGGGGAATTTGGCAAGAGTGGTCTTTCTACGACATTTTACCTTGTTTCGACCAAAACCACATAAAACCATATTTGTAGACTTTTTAGCCTTTTCATGGGGGGGGGGGGGGGCTTTTAACGATTACGGGCTTGGGTATAGTTTGGCCTATATAGCTTCGACTAGGTTGAACAGGTTCAAAGTAGCAGCTTCAGAGATTTCGAAATATATATTTTTGTGTTAGTAAATTAACGAGTCAACTAGAACGTAAGATACTCACCAAAAATGCTCAATTCCAAAGTTAGAGAGAATCGGATTTTGATGACGTCACTGTTGACGTCAGATGGTCATAAAATATGAAAAACGGCTTATAGGAAGAAACATTTATATTTGCAAAATTTAGTGCAAATAAATAATATTGTAACACTTAAACATTTTCCATCAATGTATTATGAAATAATGGGTTTTAAGTATGTTGGTTTTTTTTTACTCATTTTGGTATCAACGGAAAGAGGAACACCAGCGATCTATGGAAAACTAAAATCAAAATATGCTCTGTGATATTCCTGTGACGTCCTAGGCTTGTTGGTATTTCCCTCCCGGAAATGGGGGGGGGGGGGGAGGGTGGTCACACCCTATCCACCACTTTGGGATCACCCTTTACCGTTGCTATACCCTAGTGTTTTGATGGGAGGGGGGCATGAAGGAAATAAAGTTACATTAACTCATTTGACAAATGGGGGTTTTAGTAGGGCGAACAGAATAGAAGAGAGCGGTAAACAAAACCCCCCCCCCGTCGGAAGACGAGGGTTAATTAATCTATAATTTATACATTTAATTAGGTAGAAAGTATGACTTATCACACCTCATAATTCAGATGAAACAGGAATTGGAATCAGTCGCATGTATCGGCTATCAAACAGCACAACGGTAAAAAATTCAACATAAACGCGAGTTAAAATATTTACATTTGGTGGGTTTCGGAAGTAGAATTACAGTATGGGCGCGCTTGGGCAACAGTTCAGAAGTGATATTTGTTAAAAGGGCATTTTGAACTTTCATAACACCGTTTCTCAAGAGTCGGAAGTGCTCGGAACATTTTCATATTATTTTCAAAGATTTTTAAAAAATACGGGTCACAAAATCACCCAAAATGCAAGCCGTATTTTCTACAGTCGTAGCTACACAAAGGAATGACGGATTTTAATGGGGGTTTCGGTATTTTCTGAACAACTTTCTCCTCTAGTTGGTGACAACAACTTGCCAAAAAAAGATGGAATTGAATGTTACTATGGCACTTTCAAAAACTCAAACAGTCAGGGTCAAAAATCCGGTCAAGTTACAAAGTTTTGTGGGACAGCTTTTCACGAAGCACCACAATCGACGCGGCAAAGAGATAGAGATCACAGACGGCTTCGGTGTATTCACATGAATACACATCCAGTGCCTAGCTTTTGTCGGGATGAGGGTAATCGAATTAGATAATTGGTGGTTTTAACGTTTGTACTTCTCTCTATTATGTCCCTGGTTATAGGACCTAGTAGATGAGAGGACCTACAACACACTAGTTTCAAAGACCCTATCACGTTGCCGCCTTTTGTTATTAAATCCATCATGATCCTATTTACCAGTTAAGGTATGCGATAATCACCCTCGCAGCAGAGGGCTGTGGCATCGCTCTTCGGAAAGGTCGCGCGGGCATTACTGGGAAGGTCAGCCTTGCCCTTAAATTGATGATGCAAAATTGCATGATGTCAATGAGGAATTGAAAGATCATAAATATTATGTTCAGAAAAAAATGGAAAAAAACGTCCTAACATAGCATGCCAGTCATCATTAACTTTAAACCTTGTCTACCTGAGCCATTTTTGGTAACAACACACGGAGGGGGGTACCAACCCCTTGAATTTCCGTTATTTGAAACATCGATTCCTATAAATTTGTTACCTACATTATAGCTTAGAGTTTTCTTCTTCCATGGTATCAAAATATGTAGAAACCAATTATGACGTCACTATGACGTCATAAGATAAGGAAAGTATGAAAATACTGCATATAGGGAGAAAAAATTATATTTGGCACAGTTACTAGCTCAAAACAATATTGTAACATTTACCAATCATGTAGAGTTAAAAACCCGCATGAAAATCGGATATTGCTAAAACAATTCCCCGTACTGCACTATGTGTCTATGGAAATTGACAATTTGCTGACATGCAAACTTTATAACGTCATTATGACATAACGTTAGCATGTTGGTACTCATTTTGGTATCTATTACTACCAAAATCAAGTGGCTGTGATATTCCTGTGTCATACTAGGCGTGTTGGTATTTCCCTCCCGAAGGGGAGGGGGGGGGGTGATTGCCACACCCATTCCATCACTTTGAGATAATAATAATAATAATAATAATAGCAGAGATTTATATAGCGCCTTATGCTATTGGCCTCTAAGCGCTTTCACAAATGGTCGCTGATCACTGTGGCCCAACCATACCATAAACCATTTAGCATCATTTCAAGTGATGCAGCAGATCGGGATCAACGCTTTCCCTTATCAGCAAACATACATCGAGATAACCATCGCAGCCGGGACCAGCTTCCCAAATATCGCATGGGTAAATCGAGACAACCAAGCGGTTAATTTTTGTCCAGGGAAATTACAAGACAGCTGAATCTCACAGGGCTCGAACCTTTCCTATACCCCGGTGGGTGTTTTGTTCTTATTTGGCATGAAAAGGAGCATAAAATGTCAATTGGCAATTACATTAACTCATTTAACACCGGAAAAGGGGGCTTTAGTAGGACCCAAAAAAAAATAGAAGAAAGCGGTAACAACCCCCTCCCCCTTCGGAAGAAGAGGGTTAATTGATTTATAAATTTAATTAGGTATAAGGTATGACTTATCAGACTCATATTTCAGATGAACCTGACATTGGAATCGGTTTGACATGGTCATGATAGTTGAATGTGTAAGCTTAATGCCAGTAACGGGTCGGCTATCAAACAGGCACAACGTTAAACAAAATCAACATATAACCGGAACTTAAAATATTACAATTTTGTGGGTTTTCGAGGTAAAATGACAAGAAGGGGCACGCTTGTTCAGACGTTACATTTTGTTACAAGGTACATTGAACTTTCATAACATAATTCCTAGAGGGTCGGAAGTGATCGGAACATTTTCATATTATTTTCACAAGATTTTTTTACAATCACATGTCACAATATCACCCAAAATGCAATCTTATTTTCTAGAGTCGTAGCTCTACAAAGGAATAATGGATTTGATGGGGTATTCGGTATTTTCTGAAAGAATTTCTCCTCTATTTGGTGACAACAACTTTAAAAAAAATGGAAACTGAGTGTACTATGCACTTTCCAAAGACCCCTACAGCCCGGGGGCCGGTACAATCCGGTGTGAAAGTTTTGTGGAAAGTTTTTCTTTAGTAAAGACCGTTGTCACTGCATCGATCGCGGCAAAAAGATAAGATCACAGACGGTCGCGGTGTATGCACATCTATACACATCGAGTGCCTGGCTTTGTCGAGATGAATGGGTAATTGAATTAGGTAATTTGTGGTTTTCGCGTTGTAGGTCCTCTTATTTACTAGGTCCATGGTTAAATTAACTTAACAACCAATGGGCATACCCGTGCCAGTATAGTTCATCATATTTGAAAAGGAAACGAAGATGAACAAAAGTCATAAAAGAATGTTGCTTCGCAAGCTGTGACCTAACATATTTGTGGAGAACCAAGATCTGTAACAAATTAGCGAACCCCATTTCTATTCAATTGATCATGTATTTGGAATAAAACAACGTATAGAGTATCCAGCGACATATATGCAATACTTGGTACATGGAACATGCTGAGATTACCCAAAATACTTTCAAAATAATCTCATTCATGATCGGCACCAGTTTATCTGTGATAATGTCCTATGACATTTTATTCATTTTCAAGGAACTTTGCAACTATTGGTAGACGTTTCATATAGAAGTCCCATTGATGCAAATGAGGTATTACAATTGATTCCGTCATGCACTGTATGACGTTGTGCAGTAGTGCTTGACGGAATGAATGGTAATACCTCATTTGCATCAATGGGACTTCTATATGAACGTCTACCCAACTTTGGACTTGACATACCAAACATATTGAAAGGTATTATAATTACTATTATTCACCGATATGCGTAACCAAAGTCATTATCCGATTATCTTTTCCCGTTGATCCAATGCCCTAATATTAAAAATCCGGTGTCATAGCATACAGTGTCCCTGAGGTCCTACCACCCATCTGTCTATTGTGTGCTCCATTGAGTGCTGTACAGGCTGTCCCAAAAAAATGTTAACACTCGGAACACAGGCATTTTGTAAATAACTAAAGGACGCATGGGTCTTTGTTTGGTATGTTATTAAAGCTAACTAATTAAGTTTTTTTGCCGTTTATTTCATTTCAATGCGATATGTAGAACAAAAGATATGCTTCGTCAAAAAGGAGAGTACAAATTTGGATTGGTCCGATTTGCAGTGGTTACATTTGTAAGATTGTATGAAACATGATTTTGTTACATACTCAAAATTGGGTTATTGATTGTGTTATTGATTGGTAATTGAACATATTGAAGATATTGACACTCCATTTTGAGCTTCATATTGTCATAAAGTGGTCATTGTCTTTATGATCAGCAATACTTTGTATTTTTCAAATATCTATCAGTCAGTTCACTTTCATTAGCAGAGTTAGCCCTATCAAATCGCTCAAAATTACCCAGAATGTTAAACCAAACCAAATTAAACCAAATAATCAGACACTTTTATTTATAATTTGGATTCCCAAGAAAATCTATGATTCTATAGGCAGAATAAACAACAAAAACACGAAAGTAAACAAAAAAAGAGAGAAACTTCTAATAATAAGCCTATGTGGATCAATAAAGCAGGCAGAATTGGAAATAAGACACCAGTGGCAGGCCATACAGATCCACGGACCAGAATAGCAAGAACTCAAGCCAACATTTCTCTTTTTAGAAGAGCAGTTGTGGTAGATCCAACGATGAACGTTTGGTAAAACACGGTGGCAGGAATCTCGAGGTCTTTCTTAAATAGAAAACACTGCAAAATCTATTTGTTTTCTTTTTAAGATGGAAAGAAGATGTGCTATGAAGCCAAGTGTATTCATGTTGCATCATGCATTCCAAATGTTCTAAAGCAGAAATCGGACCAAGTTGATTTTGCCCTCTCATAATTGATGAAGCATATCTTTTGTTTTACGTATCAGATTGGAATGAAATAAATGGCATATTAAAGCTTATTTTATTGGCTTTAAAAGGATACCAAACAAAGACCCATCCGTACTTTTCTTTTTATCAAAATGTCGTCGTTCCGAGTGTTAACATTTTTTGGGACAGCCTGTATGTATCAATTGTTTCAGCACTGTACCCAAATGGCCTCATCAACAAGGTCACTAGGACACTCCCTCATGGGGAACACTCAGTTTCTTTACACCGGGATAGTTTTTCTTAATTTATATGATTGCTTTCAGACACGAAGAAATCCCTCTCTTTAAGGACAGCGATAGATAACTACAACAACGTCTGGACGAACCGCATGAATGCACAAGAAATTGATGCCATTATGAATACATACGTGCCTGATTGTGCCTTTGTTATCGCAACTGACAAGAATGTTATTTATGGGTTTGGAAAATCAGGTAAAGAGAATATTGTAATAACAAGTATTAAGGTATCGCTTTATTGGTGGATGATAAAAAGTGGTTCCACACAAAAATATTTTCATAACGTGTGAAGCGCTCATCTAAAAGCCTTAAACCTGTAGGTACCTTATCTGTAAAGCAATCCTTAGACACCTGTCACAACCTCAAAACTTCAAAACAAACCTTAAAGAAATGCTCAATTATTTCACTTTTGGATTAAAAACATATAATAAACATTTTAACTATATTTTTACTGATTTAGTTATTATTTGAGGTCTAGTAATCAAATTTGAAGTCCTATTTGAAGTGTATTGTTTATTACTCCTTTTAGTCATTCATTGCGTTTTCTATTTATTGGTATTTGTGTAATTCTTTACTACCTATCTCTGGTATTCTAACCCATTATTATCTTAAAATTATGTCCACGTTTTACTATAATTAGGGTCTGATATTTCAGTGAATAATGTGAGCACTACCACGTGTTTACTCCGTATATGACGTCCTCCTTCCCCCGGACTTAGTCTGAAAATAGGAAGGGATTTAGGGTTAGCACATTATCCAGACATGTTTTGCAAAGTTCTATATCCATCATTGGAATTCTGTTATTTGAAGTTTTAAATATTACAGTTTTATACATTTGATTGAGTTTGTCATTCGAAAATAATTGATCGTAAACGAAGTTGCTGTACAGCTTGCCAGTTACATAGAATCTCATAATAATTAAGTACTATTTGTTTATCTTACTTAAGTAAAATTTCTCCAAATTTAGTAAAAATTACACAAATTATAATAAAGTTCTAAGCTTACATATAGTATTATGTATTTTTTCTCTGCCATTCTAGCTATGCGTCAGTCTCTCCAGAACTGGTTTGAAGGCAATTTTAAGCTTCAAAAGTCAAATTGGAATCGAAAAAAGTCGGACAAGGCAATGGGTTAATATTCGAATACGCAAAGCTGTACGGGTATGATGACAAAGGCAACCAGGTCTTTTCATACAAGTAAGTTACCCAAATCTTGTGCACTCCCGTTGGCCTGACGTGGACCTCCCCCCTCGAAAACCACTTTTCCATTGAAACTTTTTACCAAAACTTTGGTCTTTGATGGGGTACAACAACACGACCACATTACGGGAGAAATGAAAATGGTCTGTATCGATTCAAAATGGCGGTCCAAAAAGCGATTTATATGACGCGCACCAAATTCTTCCGTCAATAAAATGAAAAACAATTTTTCCGAAAGACTTTTCCATAAAATTTGGCTCATAAAAGGAGAACATAAATACATTTACATTGCTGAAATTATTATTTTAAAAAAGTTGCTCCAGTACAATTTAAGGGGGAAAATGAAAAGCGCTAACCGAATGCTTGTTTATGGCCGATTTGATTTCTTTTCTAGCAAATATGCGCCACTGGCAATTATAACAATTTTGGCAAAAATAATTTAGCGTGAAAACATGGCGCGCGAAAAACAAAATGTTGGATCCACATACTTTAAAGTGTTAAGTGCAAAGCACTAAATCTTACTGTTTCACATAATTGGTCAAAGGGTCCATTAAACCCTAAAATCAGGTTTTGCGAGTCAGCGCAAAACGGAAAAGATGCTAACAGCATGTTTTTCTGCTAATTATTAGGTTCTTTATCTCCCATTTTCTGAAATGTGTGCGAAAAAAATGCGTCGTTTATTGCGGAGATACCGGTGACAAAATATATATTTTTTTATGTGAACTTTGACCTTTGGTGGGCAAATGCTAAGTAAAATTAATGTTTCATTAACCAATTATATGCTATTCTGTAATTTGTTCCGTTAATGAGTTCTCTTTACAAATAATGGTAAAATACATCACTTCGAAACATAATTAAATTGGTGTATTCTTAACTTAACAACAGGTTAAATTGATTAAGTGCATTGATAAAATTAGTACGCATTAAAAGCAAATAATTTTAAAGTCGAGTAAAATTTCTCGACTTTTTCTTTCACTGATGTTAAGGTCTTAGAGTAATTTTTGCTTGTGATGATTTTCATTGAAATATGTGTGTTTTTAGGGTTATGGTACATAACGACCAACTTTACTACCAAAGACCTTGACCACTTAAGTGTTGATTCAGGTTTTTTATTTGTTTAATAACCCATGCAAAATGTTATCATGCAAAAGGTTGTCTTAGATAAAATGCATTTGTTATTTTTTTCAACAGCAACGTCAATTTCTTCAAGGGTGAAACCGATAGCTTCAATGTTTACATGAACATTCTATGGTGATTGATTGCACCTTGACTTAAGGGGCATCATGAGGAATAGAAATCAGATTATTATTATGTTATATTCTTGTATTTAAAGTACAGTATCTTTAATTGGATCTCTTAATAAATTCATAAGAATATTCTTAAGTATCATCAGTTGAATTTAAACATGGCGTCTTAACACAAATACCTGATATATTTTTCTTCATATAAAATTGTAAAACAAACCTCATCGTCAGCGGCAAAACATTACTATCGAGCATATTTTAGAAAAATATGTAATTAGCAGTCGTTTGTATGAGTTTCGTATGGCTTTTGATTAGGGTATTTTGTCCAAGGAGAAGTGTTGCAGCTGCTGCGATGTTAGCTGCAAGACACGTTCTCATTATTTGCACTGCTTGATCGGGTAGCAGTATTTTATCGTCCAAAATGCAACAGGATCGATCTTTTAAACCTATTTTCTCTCAGATCGGTTTTATATGGTGAAGATTCTTAAAGCATAACCACTATACGTGAACTAGTTGATAAGTTTGTGTTCATAACATCAAATTAAACATTTCCTGGGCCTTAACTTTGACTAGTGTAAAGTGGGGAAAGGAGGGTGTCGATTGTGGTTACCATCTTTAAAAAAGAAAACCGTTTAATGTCAACTATCAATTCAATGATCAAGCTCCACCACGAAATCACTACAAACAAAAAAATTCAAGATTCATTTAAATCGAATATAACAATGGGATAAATAGCTTAAAATAGCTTCACTGTACTCAGGGTAGAGGGTAGAGGACACAACCTGATTTGCACCAACCAATGCATTGATTCTTATTCACCACTCTTTAAAATCACTATCTTGTAAGTAAGTTTGTAATCAGAAAAACGCAATCGCAATCGGCTTATTATGTTCGAGGAAACGAAACAGGCACAGTGCACCCATTGGATTACACGCTTTATTCCGTTATCATACATGTTATACCCTGCCGGAATAAAGCACAGCAGCCAGCAAACTCCCGCTGTGCATGGATTACACCAACATCATGTCACGCACTGCTGCCATTTCAAAACACGGACATTTACTTCGCATTTCCCAAGAAAAATCGATGACCGTGTAGAAATATTTTTGTCTAAAATGGTCCCTTTTATACCACCCGAAACCGTTCAACAGAAAAACTTCTAACCGGTCACATATTTTTGTTTTAAAACCTTATAATTAAACCAGAATCTCAAATTTTCCACATACGCCTACGAAAGTTTGTTGAAGAAGACTCTAATTGTTAACAAATGACGCTCATAACAATAGCTCAGCGGGATGTTGTCGGCTGATGTGGGAATAAAGCGTGTAATCCAATGGGTGCACTGAGTCGTTTCATTTCGTCGAATATAATAAGCCATCGCAATCCGACACACGCACATTCACATCCCTCCTCCCATACAAAACCCCCCCTACACCGACATTTATGTTGCATTGTATTGTATTATTTTGAAGCTATGTTCATTAAATAAATCGCAAGCTATCGCAAATAAATCGCAAGTACTATTGCACTCGCACTTCGTGTTGACGTTATGAATCATTTTATACCATAGTTGTGAACACGTGTCCAAAATTGTATATACTAACGAATAAATTTGAAGGATATATAGATTGTATAAACGGCTGAAACAGATTAGCATAGAGGGATGTTTGTGTGTGGAAAATTGTTGTAGACCTAAGCTTACAAGCCACAGGACAAGCAATGATACCGTTTTGTTGCCAACAGGCTGTTGGTTGGGTATGTTTACTTATGTGCTCCAGGAAGAGGAAGCATTTTGTAAGGTAGAAATAGATTACTACTATTAGTATCCCCTGTTGGTTCACGCAATACGGAATTATGGTGGATTTCCCATGTCACATGAGGCATAGCCCGAATGTGATTTGAAAAACAAAAACCATAGATATGTTTCCGTATTAGTGTGAACAAACAAGGGGGGGGGTAACGAATTTATCATTTAGGAGACATGAATATTTGAATGATAAGCCTAAAAGGAGATCATGATTCAAGTTTGATTTAAATCTGGATTAGCTGAGCTACACTACAGAATCCAGGAAGCTTCACTTGGCCTAGACTAGTCTAGGCCTGTTTCTATGTTCAAAGCCTACATGTACAAATTAACAGTTAGATAACGATCAGTAACATAAACTCAGTTATCATAGTCCTCATTCATGAGTTTTCCAATGCCCCAACAAGGCAGCCTAGACCAAGATGTCAGGGCCACCAGACTCACATTGCTTTAGTAGTGAATCTAGTCAGCACAGTCATACCCATGAGCGGACTGGGGTAGTCAATCCGGCGTGGAATAATGACTTGCCGGCCCATAACCAAGGCCCTATGTAATTAAAACGAAACAAGCTAAAACACAAACAAACAACACAACAAACATTATTGATCGATCATTCACAAGCTTAAAGGTAGAGCCCCCCTCCCCCGGAGGCACTGCCATCTTAGAGGTATAGCTTTTAAGAACCCCCATTTCAGGTATGATGATTCCCACTGGGACCCATATTTTTGAAAATTTTCCCTTGTAATCAAAAGACTCTGTTTTGGGGGAACATTTGAAGTTCTTCACCCAAGACCCCTTTTTAGATGTGTTTCCCAAATTTCACCCAAAGACCCCCATTTTTTTTTAAAGAAAATTAACAAGTTATCACGAAAAAAAAACTTTATTTTGAAGCAATTTGGCTGTTCTCTCGCTCAAATAGTCATATTGTTTGCAATCCTGTTCACGAAATGCTCTGGGTTAGAAGCGCAGCCTTAAATCTGTGTCCATTTCATATTCTCTAAATGTAACACGAGGGAAAATTCACTCCCAAAAAAAAAAAAAAGGGGGAAGTGAAAACTCGTGTTGTCCTTGTTTCACACCTCAAAGTGTTTTGTCCTTCGTTGGTTTTTTAAACTCCTCAAACGAGGGAATCCACTGTTTTTTGAGGCGAATTTTATCTTTTGAGTGGAAAAATCGCTTTTTCACTCATTCGAGTGGTTTTTACCAGGTTTCACTCTTTGGGGAGTGAAACTTTGCCACTCATTAAATTTAGAGGGTATGGGTCCCTTCCGGTTTTAACTCTATCTATTGAGCCACTTTTGTAAACAAACAAAAAAAAATACGAAAGGGGGTTGGGCCACCACTAATAAACTTCTGATCCTATTAAAGGTGTTACCACAGGATAGCTTAGTGTGGCTTCTTTCCATTGGTATCAAATTAGTACCAAAATTCCCATCATGACGTCATTGCACTTTGTCATAAATCGAGGAAAAGTATGAAAATTTTGATATTTCCCAATTTTCCTGACTAAAAAAAAATATAGCACAACAAAGCTCTTGAGTATATAAAACTAGCAATTTTTCCATCAAGCAGAACCAAAAACGCATGAAAATCGGGCGAATTATCCCTAATTTTTTGTCAAAAAATGAATTTTCCCTATTCACAAGTATCTCTGTGGGGAAAATTGGCAGTTTTGCTGACATGCGAAATTTTGAGTTATTCTGAGGTAAAATGCTAAGAAATGTTTGTACTCATTTTGTTTCAATGGAAAGAGGAGGACCATAGCTATCAATTGTATCAAAAATCATGTGTCTGTTATCTTACACGTGCTGTCTGGCATCAGTGGCGTAGCCAGAGGGGGGGGGGGGCAGGGTGCCGCGTGCCCCCCAATAATTGATTTTGGCGGTTGAGATGAGCCCGTCGGTTACTGAAAAATTCAGGTCATGGCAATTGCAGGCCGGATTGTCGGCCAAATATATGTTGTAAGTTCAATGGACAGCGTGCGACAGGTAAATTTACAACTCGCTACAAAAAATTAGCCCTCAGAAGGACATTTAAAGCATATAAAACCCAAAATTTTCAGGCTTAGCCCCCTCGACCCCCACCGGGGGCTTCGCCCCTGGACACAACAGGGCCTAAGGCGGGCCCCTGGACCCTACCATTTTCTGTCGGTTGAAATGCGGCCATGCCCCCCCCCCCCCCAATATGAAAAAACCCTAGCTACGCCCACGGCTAGGAGGTTGGCACTTCTCCCCAAAGGGGGTGGTTGCCATCCATAATCCATTACTTTGGTATCACCCTTGTACCGTATCTATACACCGAGGATTGTTTGCATGAACAGGAAGTAAAATGTATATTGACAGTTACATTAAAGAATTTGGTATCGAAACCGTACTGTACTCCAATTTATTTTCAATTTTGAGTCAAATCCGGAAATCAAATCGCTATAGCCGTTTGAATGTTATAGGCAAAAAGTTATTAAACATGTCCATAGATCTAAATAGATGATTTCATCAAGTATAATATACAAATGTTTGTTTTTCATTGCTTCGCCGTAATATTTCTAAAGCAGGGTCCCGATTTTTTGTCTACCAGACCCGAGCCAAGGTAGCTGCGGACTGATAATAGTGTGTAGTGGTGTATACATTGCACCAAAATAATTAACAAACCTTTTATCAACCAAAACT
Source organism: Ophioderma brevispina (assembly GCA_023653785.1). Taxonomy (NCBI): domain Eukaryota; kingdom Metazoa; phylum Echinodermata; class Ophiuroidea; order Amphilepidida; family Ophiodermatidae; genus Ophioderma; species Ophioderma brevispina. The sequence goes on along the minus strand of JAMKCH010007349.1, from coordinate 26,747 downwards.
AATCTGAACATTGTTGGTTTATGGTTCCAGTCAGACAATGTCAATTCAGGAGACCAAGATCACAAGAGGCACACACGATATTGACGAGAGAGGGTTTTAATACCCATACAATGGGTTTGTTGAGAGTTCCGGGCCCACTATCTTGCATGATGGTATGATATTTGTTTTGAAGTGGTTTTACTTTTTTTCGAGGGGATTCGTTACAGGAACCTCCTTGTTGGGCTATCTATCTGTACAGAGCTTCGTAATTTTAGATAATGATAATAATCAAACCAAGTGGTTTTCACACAATGTAGCTAGAATATCAACCCCTACCCTTATATTATGGGACCTGACACATTTTTTCCCTAAGGGGAATCAAACTTTCCAGTAATGAAAAGTAATGAAAAGTGATGCTATAGGGGATTCAAAGCGTTTCAAACTTGCTTGATAGAGTAGATACAGCTTCCAACCAGTGGCGGATCCAGATCGGAAAAGCAGGGGCGAAAAGCAGAGTAAAAATTCCGTGTTATCAACCAACAACATTGACTGTTCACATAATTCTTTACACATCTATGTTCGACCCATCTATGAACAATCCTAGGTTACACCGGACAAAAAATTGTTCTACAGAAGGTTTTTTTGCTTGTAAATAGTAGTCAAAGCTCTCCCAAACAAACCACATCAAAAGGTTAGGAAAACGGGAAGCCATGGCAAGGCATGATAATTTGCATTTAGATTACGTGACGTATTTGCCCATATTTCGACAAAGTGTGTAGATCATTAAGGCATGTTGATGGAAAATTTCAAATTTCTGTTAGTATTTGAACATGTTATGCATGCCTATGCCTGGGAAAATGTGAATTGCTATATTAAAAGTGGAAAATGATGTTCATTATCAAGATGGCTCAGTGTTACCACCAAAATTTATATGCATTCTAAAGATTTGTCAGAATACAATTCCGATGGGGAGATCTTTATTTAGCAATTTATCAGAAAGTATTAATTCAAAACACATTGGGTTCAATTAGATAACAAAAAATTGTAGCTAGTGCGGGGGGGGGGATTCCCCGATCTGAAGTGATGGTATATGAGCTCAGCCAGGTGAAAGTAGGGGTTCCATCCCAGATAAAAAATATAGTAGATCATACGGCTACACAAGCTCAATAAAAAGGGGTTCATTCCAGTATGAAACTAAAGGCGGTGCCGCTGAGGTAAACAAATAGGAAGTGCCTCTATTACAGAGTTAAAATTGCCACGAAATTATAAAAATTGCTGCCATTGCAAAAATATTGAATTTGTTAAAATGTTTGCGCGGCATACCTGCAAATGTGTGAAAAAAAGTGCGATCGCAGGAAGAAAATATTGGTAATAGCCCGGGTAATAGGTAGGACAGCAGACAAACCGTGTCATTTGGGTACAAGCCAGTTTGTAAAGGGTCTATTCCGAGCACATTCTGCGTAACTGTATTTGAAGGACCCCCCCCCCCCCCCCACCATTGTCTCTCATTTTTACCCTGGAACTATCCACCGCCACCACAGTTACAGTCCATAAATGCGTACATCCCTAGAGATTACAAGTAAGTATGGGCGAAAGACACCGTGTTCACTTGTAACCAACGAGACCAACAGAAATGGTATGTATCATGAAGGACTTCATGGACAATTTAACCTTATTGCCACCTAAACAAGATTCTAAATCAAGCAAGTAGCCTGTGGATTAACCGTCACCCAAATGGAGAAAATTTCCAGCGGACTAACATTCTGGTCAGAAAGAAGTAGAGTAACAGAGGCCTACAAACCTTTGACGTTTGTTTAAAGTCGATCATAGAATTATATCTTGTATGGCCCAGATAAGTCTTCCTGCCAGAGATCCATGGAAACAATCGACTGTCGGAAAGGTAGCCTATAGTGGGAAATTACAAAGCTTTATGAGCAGTATACTGTAGCAGCACATAACAAGTTCAACACTCTTGTTGACAAGCTTGAAGACAAAAAGCGCCTGTACAGTATTATGATATCCTCACAACAGCCAACAAAGAAGTAATGCACTGAGATGCTACCTAGGAGAAAGAAGACGACTACTGCATTTGCCTCAAATGACAAAGTCTACAAGCTAGACAAGGACTAAAGAAACACCATACTAAATCCATTAGAAGTTCAAGCACAAACAAGATGCTGCTAAGGCTGCACTTGATGATGCAGAAGCGGCAGAAGCGCTTGACACCCTACATCTTGAAAACAACCATACTGCTGCCTGGGAGGCCTTGAGGTAGATGACTGACAAGAAGGCTACCCCACCTATAAGAATCAAAGGTGAATCGACTAAGGAGTGCCTTAACACAGGGTGTCAACACTTTAGCTCTCTACTTGGCAAAACGGTTCAGAATAACACCAACCTTGATGAACCTTTCTTCAATCACAAGATAGTAGACACCCTTCCCATACAGACTGGACCTTTCACTACAGAGGAGTTTCAGAACTGCCTGAAGCAATTGAACAACACAAAGACGCCTGGTCCCATCATTCGATTTTGGCGGGGTTTAAAATGTTGGCGTAAATCTGCATTGAGCTGCCGTTGCCATTGAGGGGTGCAAAGAAGGTCGCAAAATGTAGGGGGACTTTAGGAGAATTTGCCCAAATTCAATATTCTGAGGAATTATTCATGCAAACAAATACATAACATTTCGTCTTGTAATAAATATGGCAAAAAGTTTATCTCAGCTTCTTTTGCCCGAAACCCTGATGCGCGTTTTAAGTCAAAAAGACTGTGTCACCCGAAATTTGTTCTTGTATTGAATTTTAGCAGTCTTTAAGGTCATTTTATGGGCCAATTTTTTAAATCTGTCGATCAGACACTCGAAAACATTTCAAAATAGCAATGTGATAAACGCGATTTTAAAACCTTTATGCTCGCCTGAAGCTGAGACAATTTTAGCCTTAAACAACATCACGCACCTTCTCTTCTATGACTGCATCTTGCCATTTCGCAATCTTTGGCCTTTTCATGAAGAACAGTAGCCTACAATTCCAAACATAAATCTTGTCCTTATATAAATTCCCAGATATCGGTCGGTATACTCCAAAAGTGTGTGAATCTGCATTGAGCTGGATATCTGGTTTCTTGAAATATATTCTTGCCGTATAAATCCTGAAGTAAATAAATTCCCCGCAAGTGCTTCCGACGCTCAGTGATTTAGTTTTGTTATTCCAAGATAAAGGTTTATATCCACTATATCCATTGGGACAACCAGACACCCGGACAAGACACGCCCATGCATGTGCTACATGAGCAATAGAAGCTGCAATGCTAACTAAATGCCGCATTCCTACATTAATCGGATCAATCAATGTTACGAATCAAGGCTTATACACGAATGAATTAGTGTCCTATGTTGAAAAGATTAGCGTTACGAACCTACAGTTATACAAATAACAGGTGTGTAACAATTCAATTGCTTATAAGCGCGCTATAAACATGGAAACGAATCTACAGGTATACAAATCAATGTGCGTAATTGCTGTGTACAATTGTTATTAAAATGCAATGGTTTAAGTCGGTGAAAGCCCTCCACGTGCTTCACCTTAACATAAGTCTGTTTCCAATAACTCGCAGTATACAACTCTTCCTTTCGCCCCTGCTTTACCGATTCTGGAGCCACCCTGGGTCCAACTCTCTACCCCTATGGGCTGCTACCGGTGAAAGTCCATCAAAATCAAAGGCTTGAGCCTCCTATTTATACCCATATTGAAGGTTTCAGCTTCACTGAATTTACTTTTTATAACGGTCCTCTTAAAATGAAAAGCAGTTGAAAGAAATTGCTTCATAGGCTTATAAATACTTTACCATATAAAATATTTTTATGTCTTTTCCCATTCATCTTTTTTTTCTTACAAGGCGGCCCTCGGGCGCCTTGTTCTGTTTCTGATGCGTTCTTCTTCTTCTGGTTTCTTTCTTTCTTTCTATCAACATTTCAACTGCTTCTAGCTCAGTCATCGTTTGACGTATTGTGACTAGACTTACATCAAATGACCGCTGACTTGGACCATTTATGTCACATGACCCCTGTCTGACCTTTGACCTGGCCACAGGCGTCAATGTTACAAATTATCTTCTTCTACAGCATTACGCCGATATCAACTAAACTGGTTCAGAGGAACCACTGACACTTACTTCATATAGGGTGTTCAGGGATAAGGAGTCAAAGGTCATTAAGGGGGGGTCATTTCCGTTTGAAAGCCAAAAATTATGAAAAATATTCAAAAAATCGCTGTCCTTACAAATTACGTAACAGAGTGACGTCATTAGAGCACATGTATTGTTACCATGCAGGGTCTTCGGGTTGTCCACAGTTTTAGGATCAAAGGTCATTAAGGGGTCATTTCCGGTCAAAAACCAAAAATATTCCAAAATATTCAAACATTTTTATTTCAAAACCAAAACATAGTACAGTGACTTAAAGGTCCATGGCCCGATCGCTAATAGCCTCGTCCCCAGAAGCCCCAGATTTTACCGGAAGTGGTCAACATTTTGGTATCAAAAGAAAGCTTCTATTTTTCTCATTTACCCTGTGAAATCTTAGAGCCAAGGGATGTTTGGTTTGGAAGTTATGAACGAAAATGTGCCCCATTTTGGTCGACCAATATTAATTTTACACAGTACTCTATGGGGCTTACAAAACCACGTATTTAGCTCTCACATCAAAACGGATTGAAATATCGGCGCGAAACATTATAGATGGGGTTTTGGGGTAAGGCCAATCTATCAAGATGAAAACTTCATATCCTTAAATCGGGCCATCCCCCTTTAACTTTCAGATTTGCATTCATGTTACCTGGTGTATGCAAGGTATGTTTATTTTGGAGGTCAAAAGTCCCATTAAGGTTTCATTTCCCGTTTTGAAGGGCAAAATAATTTCAAGAATTTTTATCTCCAGAACTAAGCATAGCAGAATTTTTTTTGTTTGCATTGTAACAATGTATTTTTGTATTTTTTTTATACCGGGATCAAAGGTCATTAAGGGGTCCAAAGGTCAATTTTGCCAAAAAATGCTAAAAATAAGACCAAATTGGATAAAGGACAAATAAAGCCCGTTATTACTACAGTAATGTAACATTAACAGTAGAAGAGGTCAATGATAGTCTCAACCCCAAAGGTCAAAGTTCAAGATCAAAGGTCAAAATTTACAAACAAGCTCCGATTGAACTGAAATTTGACAGGAATAATCCTCGTGATATCGTTAATACAGAACAATTACAGTTGACCCTATTCGTGACCCAGGGGTCACGTTATAGAGGTGCAAAGGTCAAATCCCTGACATGCTTGGATTTAGTTGAAACTCAATGATAAAGTTCATCATAACTTTGTTAACACGTAAAAATACATTTAATGACATTTGTGACATATTGGTCAAGTTACAGGGGTCAAAGGTCACTTTAAGGGCACACTAAGGGGTCACCATTCCTAATTAGGCCGCCTTGGTGTAATTTCTCAGGCATGACAGAGGTTGTGTGTCTAGTATCATTCTGTTTTTCTTTCCTTAATTCTCTCTTTACTTGACCGGCCCAAACTGGCCCAATTCCAAGCGGCCCATGTGGAAAATTCCACAGCAGGTCTATGGTTAGTCCGCCTATGAGTCTTACCTCTTTGAAAGACATCACATTGGTCACTATTTCTCCAACAGAAGAATTTGAAGTTTTTGTACATGAACTTGATGAAAATACAATGTAGGGAAAATGTATCAAGCGATTCACAATGGCGGTCCACAAACAGAATTTTATCAATTCGCACAAAATTCCCCCGCCGAAAAATGGAAAACAATTTTCCCAAAGGACCGTTTCCATAAAATTTGCGGCTCACAATGGAGAAAATAACTACCTTACATTGCTGATAAAAAAAGTTGCTCCAGTACGATTAAGGGGTACAACAAGTTTTGAATAGCGCCTCAAAAATACTTATATATTGCTAATTAGCTAAATACCTGTACTGCATGTAATATGGGACATTGGCGATTACGCCATTATCTGCATATTTCGGTCTAATTAGGCTACGAGTGACCTCGATCTTTCATGCAACTAAAAGTTTAAAGGTGTGGAATAGAATTAGTCAAACTGTCTTTGTGTAAACTGTATTCATGTTAATACAACTTATCAGTGGCGTAGCTAGGATTTTCATATGGGGGGGGGGAGCAGTGTCGCATCTCAACCGACAGAAAATGGGTAGGGTCCAGGGACCCGCCTTAGGGCCCCTGTTGGGGTCCAGGGGCGAAGCCCCGGTGGGGGTCGAGGGGGCGAAGCCCCCTGAAAATTTTGGGTTTTATATGCTTTAAATGTCTTCTGAGGGCTAATTTTTGTTTTTTTTTTTTTTTTTTTTTTTTTTTTTTTTTTTTTTTTTTTTTTTTTTTTTTTTTTTTTTTTTTTTTTTTTTTTTTTTTTTTTTTTTTTTTTTTTTTTTTTTTTTTTTTTTTTTTTTTTTTTTTTTTTTTCCCCCCCCCCCCTCTGGCTACGCCACTGCAACTTATGCAAACGAGCATAAGGGTACGGTATTACCTGCATCCAGTAGAAATAGATTTCATATTAAGGACCCAAAGAGGAATTGTGCAAAAACTGTTAAATCATTACCAAAGTAGACATAGCCATCAGCGACCATCGTATGGTGAGGCCAAAATATGCATCAACAGAAAAATTGCTAGAATGCACTTCATCAAGAACAAAAGGAAGAAAAGAATCAACATCACAGAGCTGAAAGAAAGGGAAAAGGAATTCCAACTGATGCTGAAGAACCGTTTTGAAGACTTAGAGGTGAAGGATAGACTTGGATACTATCAGTTATGTTAGCGGAAGCAGCCCGTCTAGGGCCATCAAAGAAGAAAAAATGAATTAAATCTGACCAGGGCAACTGAATTCAAGATCTGGACAAAAGCGGGATGCCTCTCAGAAAGAGAGATGTTAAAGCGGCACTAGCACATTTTCACAAAATATGAAATTTCTTCAAATTGCTCTCAAATGATAGTCTAGGCCATTGGAAGAATAGAGGGGGACAGTTCGATATTCCGACGTGTCATTGATCGCAAAGGTTTTTCTCCGAACGGTCATTACTCCGAACACACTGTTCTATGGAGCTCATAATCCGAAAAGGTTTTTATTCCGAAGGGTTTTTAGTCCCGAAAGGTCGTTTCTCCGCATTTCGGAATATCGACCTTTCGAATAAAAACCTTTCGGAGTAAAAACTAATTTTTTTCATAGTTTTTTTCGCAATTTACCCTGTGAAATCCTAAGGCTTAATGGTGTTTGGTTTTGGATGTTACGCGCGAAAAAGGCCCTATTTGGTCGACCAATAATTTAATTTAATGCATATTAAATACGTTTTAAGGTCTCACATCACGGCTTGAAATATAGTGCGCAAACTCAACCAGATCGGGTTTGGGGGTGAAGGCCATTCTATCAAGATTAAATCGTTATACAAGGAAATCAGGTTATCCCCTTTAACTTTTAAAATGATGTTTAAAAATTCTGAAAAAAACCAAATGAAACCTATCGAAGTAAAAATCCTATGAAATAATAAATTAGTTTTACTACGAAAGGTTTTTATTCCACGAAAGGTCATATTCCGAAAAAAAATTCGGACCCACCTTGCACCCTCACACGCCCCGCCATACTCCAACCCCTACACACACACCCCCGCTATTGCCTTGTCCCATACATCTAATAAAGCCCAACCGAGCACTTGACACCTCTTTTGTAGATTTAGACCCTAGATCCCTATGCCAATTAATAAGAATAGGGAGGACCTATTTCCTTTTTCCATACAACCTACCATACTCCAGAGGAATGAAAGTTAGGAGGCCTGTAACCTATTCCTAAATCGCCTAGTGTTGAAATAACACCAAATAAAAAAAAATAGGTTCTTTATAGCCGACAAGGTTTTGATTCCGAAAGGTCGATCATTCGAAAATTCGGAGGAAACGACACATGTTGCTATGGGAGTTACGCGGGACAGGAAAAGTACGGACTATAATACACATATATATTGAGCAGGGCATCGAGAAAGGCAAGAATTTGTGTAGCAGTTAAGGCCAACAAAATCAATGAACTGTCGGACAATTGACGTTCGGATTAATTTACCAATCGGAGATAATAGACTTTCGGAGAAAAAACCATTCGGTGTAAATACCTTTCGGAACTAAAGACCGTCGCAGTAAGAAACCTTTAGGAACCAAAAAACTCGTTCGAGACAAATGACACCGTCGGAAATCACCTGCACCCGAATGGAGATACATTTTACACACAAAAATAACATACTCAAAAACAGATAGGGACGTTAATAAGAGGGTTAAAGATACCGGGTAATTGTAGGCTAACTTTCAGTTTTCCACAACTTTAAACAACCAACAAATGTATAATTACATGAATATCTGAGGGACTCCGGACTCATTGATATTAAGACCACAAAGGTCACAGATCGCAAAGCAGGGTTACATTGCGTGGGAAACGTGGCATACGGCGAGGCGTTTTCTTGTGTTTAAACGCCATTTTCACGTGTCTGACTGAATTAAATGTCGCCGGCGACATGAATGATTAAAATCCTCTGTTACACATAAGGACGCTGATTTGGGTCTTATCATCAGGTGAGGATGCTACTGTATATGAAAGCTTTACAACCATGCAAAAAGTCGATTTTGAAAGTTCTTGAGGGCGCCACTATTTTTCAAATGTGCCAGTTCTCTTTAAAAACAAAGGGCTGAGAAGACTTGAGTATGAGAAGAAAGATAGTCAGGAAAGATACGAAAAGAAGAGACACGATTCTGTTGCACCAGAGGGACAAAAAAAAAAAACCCGGCATGCTAACGTAATCAAATTCCTGCAAAGTGGAAGGACCAAACGGAAATAATTAAAAACAAATGGTTATGTAGGACATGAAGAAACAACAAAATAAAGCAGGAACAGGATATGTAAAGAGTGTTAAAAGATATTACAGCACAAATAAGCAACAAAATCTATAAAAAAAATCATTATATTAATAGAATATTAAAATTAGACAAAACGAGTACTCAAACAATAGCTGAGTAAATAACAGTCTTCTAGACATTGTGATTGGGGAGCCAGTGTTGAACACAAATTTTACAAACAGCAAGTCGTCAAATTTTAGAGATGTTTTTTTCACCACAAAGACCATATAAAGGCTAAAAATCAACTATATAATTGAAAAGTCAAATGAATATCACCTTGATCTCCGTTTTGGATTCGTAGTCTACCAGAAGGCATTTGATTCCATAGAACATGACGATATGTATACGAACGTTATTTACCAGGTCGTATCGGACGAATGAATTTTTTTGTCAAAACGTTTTAAAACGTTTTTACAAGGTCTTATAAGACTAAGACGTAATAGACGAATCCAGAACCTAGCGAAAACGTTTTAAAACGTTTTGTGTTTGCTGGGACCCTACTATTAGTTTTATTCCGCTTTATTCCGTGGACTATGGCTACCGGCGGGCAATAGCTCCTTTTACACCGGTCCTATAGTCCTAGGCTGCCTGCAGCTCCGCAATGGTACACTATGACTCAAGTCAGGCCCTTTCGATCAGAAGTTGTATATTTGCCATGTTTTCATAGGCCAGGCTGTTGTATTGCACAAAAGAACCAAAATCCGTTTTCAAGAACTTTGGCATTGTCCAGGCTTTTTCTTAGCTTTAGGCTAAAGCATTAGGTGTTTTGTGCCAGGGAAGTGTCATTTATCAATCACATTTACAAAATTCCCAAGGAGTTTACCGATTTCTATTTATTTACTTGTTTTATTTCTTTTGTTTTGCTTTCATGTTGTCATATTGAGAGAGGGTAGTACTCGATATTATTATGCATGTGAAGCTTCCCTGTGGTGCAATACTGCACACTACAAAATACGCAAAATATTGGGCAACTCGTCAACCAAATATCTCTTTTAAATTATAAAACTATTTTGTCAAGTCAGCTTCTTCTTGCATAATAATAATATGACTTTTTCGGTTGATAACAGAAAATATCGCCCCGCCAAGGAAATATCAAGCTCATCTTCACTCGCCCAATATTTGGTCTAGACTCGGGCGATATTTTCTGTTATCAAACTCAGCCATCCAATATTATATAATCATTGCTTAATTCAGTGCTGAAGTTGCCTAAACCCACGTCTTACACTCATTGTATCATCGGAATAAACACCTGAAAATATTTTTTAGATTGAGAGTGTCACATTCTTTGAAGGTTAAATCTACCTCAATCCTTCCTCTTATAGATAAGTCATTGCTTATTTTTATAGTGGCGTTGTTAGCTTCCGATTTGAAGAATAAAAAATATTGTGCAATTTTTCATTACATAATTCCATTGCGCAATTGTAGTTGACATACCTTATAGTTCATTTTGATATGGGAGGCATTTGGATTTTGACAATTAATTGTTAATATCAACAATTATATTCCAAACAGGTTGATATATTTCTAGGATATTTTCTTACAACGGTTAAGAGGGCCAATGCAAAGCACTATACTTTGATTACCACCAAATAGGCGGGCCTCATAACAGTGCGAAGTGATATGGAATAATGTAGGCGCAAGACAATGCAAGAGACGCAGTGTGTATATGTAATGCGTGGCGCGCGCGATTCTGTGCAAACGCTCGAGTACATTTGGTTTTACTTTTACGCGCGGAACGATAAAAACCGAATAATTCCCGCCTATTTGGTGTTAATCAAAGTATTGGTGCATGTACCGTAATATAATGTAACCACATACTGTACTGTGTTATATCATGACAACAAAGTTAAAGTTAAAGCAATAACAGCACATTTTTAAGAGCGCCTCCAATGTTCAAAATTTGAGATTTTTGCACAGTTGCGTTGGTAATTGTCTAGTAAACTATACCTGCGAGTGGTAATGCTCAAAATGCGTATTTGTCATAAAAGAAGCGATTTTGCAATTGAAGTCGGGATCCCTGATTGTAATTGAATGGCGGAAGCTGGAAAACGCCCCAAATTTAGTCCGTCCATGTGATCAAATAGTGTCACTCACCAAAAAATGATCTCTAAATTGACTTGCCTGAACCGACGGTACAACGAAGGAGGAGCGTAGACAGTACATGCGCCAATTTCCTGGCTACTTCATATTGAAATGACGTTTTCAAGCAGCCGTTGAATTATTCTCGGAAGATCTCCGTATTAATATTCTAATTACAAAATTCGTTCTTTTGCGACACACCAGAGTTTTGATCTCTACCATTCACAGGGATTGTTTTTCCTAGCAAGTACCAATCCAAACTGTGCAAAAAATCTTTAGATATCCGGCAAAATTGGGGGCGCTCTTCAAAAAGATTGTGCTGTTATTGCTTAATATTTGTTTTGAATATGGATTGATATGGCAAGATGAGGGCTTTTTGGATCAAAATCGAAGGTATTTTTCACTGGTTGGCCCCCGGCGGCGGTCAAAAATTGACCGTTTGTTACTTGGAAAAACTGTACATCACAGACAGGTCATTAATTAACCTTTTCTGACATGCTTGTGACCCTGAAGGATCACTAAATTGGTGATTTAAATAACTTATGTGAGAATAAATCAGAGATGGTCCTCTTCAGGATGCATTTGATGTTAAAGATCAGAGCAAAATGAAAGAAAACGTAGGAAAAGATTTTGCAAATAATTACTCTTGGACCCCCCCCCCCCAATGTCTATATTTTTAAACTGAGTGTGCCTCTCTATTATGTTCTTGAACTATTAGAAGTCACTTGAGGAATGGTTTATTGATAAACAGCAGCATCGATGTGAAGTACACAGAAACAACGAGATGAAGCATTATAATTGTCTGATGGGTGAATTCACAGAAACGTTTCCTTTCAAATGATGTTTCCGACTGTGGTAAGTTATCTTATGATGTGAAACATGGCAAAATTTGGTAGTTACCCTTTTCTAGAATAGTAGCCATCATATCTTTGGATCTGCAACAACGATTGTGTACCTTATTATTGTTTTTCTTGCCAGTAGTGTTTCCGCCATGTTCCTACCTGCTCATTCCTGAAAAGTGCTGTTTGGTCTAGCTCGCAAGTACATAATATATTTCATTAAACCATATGTACGAACTAAATGATCTGGTGTTGATAGACTGATATTTCTTCAAAAAGAATCAATATACAAAATTCCTCTGTGACGCCGACCGCATATGATGTGCTTAAAGAAAATTTTAATGTACCAATTAATATTTGGTACTGGTCGATTCACTATTCCAATATCTGCATCTTTTCTAGTTGAAATTAAATTACATTGGATCTTTTATATTTTTTTTTTTAATTTGGATAATAAAAATTAATGTGATGATGATTTTTTTCGGGTAAAGTCTTCTCGACCACATGGATATTTTTAAACCAATTTGAATAATAATTTAAAAAAAAATATTAATTTATCGTTGAATTGTGTGTTTTGTGTCTTTTGGATATTTGATGAAATACCACATAGTTCAAAAGATCAAAATGAACATGTCAAGGATTGCTACCTCAATCTTCGTATATCATTTTACCATTTGTCTCACGCCATTTATAGAGATATATATATATGTATAATATATTATGATAATATATATGTATCGTTCTATGTCTTTTGTTTCTGTTGGCCTGTCAATCTATTCCCAGATACAAATATAGGTAACCAAAAGATATTGACCACCAACTGCTTTTAAACATACACTCGCCTGGTATAAAAAAACAAAAAAAAAAAACAAAAAAAAAAAACAATATACAAAGGATAATTGACAGGATTAATTCATGTTATGTTTTGAATTTTGAAAGATTATAACTGTCGACATTTGTAATCAAAATAAGAAGTTTTTTCTTAAGAGTTTTTACCACCTTGAAGGTAATTTTGAGATGACTAATATAAATAATGTTGAGATCAATACCAGGAAACGACATATGTTTTACTCATTTTCCTTTTTCACATCATTTGGAGTGTTTTTATAATTTTTCATGTTTATGCGGTGATATTACTACCTTATATTTAGATCACACCAATCTAATTGGATTGCTATCAGGGGCAAATTAAGTTGTTCATTAAACGTTGTTCATCATAATACATTGAAATCCATTGAAGATAACATATTAATTTTAGATACAAAATTAAATCCAAATTAAAATTTGTTCCTCCATTTAATGTACGAAATTTAGAGCGTACGTTCTATAAGTAGGGTTATAAATCCCAGAATCAAATGCTTAGAAATGGGGGGGAAGGGTTGAAAAGTTTTTCTAAAGTTTTTGAAGGGTTGCTGAATCGGAAATTTTTGGTTCACCGTGGGAAAAGTGGAGAACCTTTTTTAATTTAAAATAAGGGGTAAAATAGCAGGGGTAACAATTTGAAATAAAACACCCCAAAAAAAAAAACACACAAAAAAAAAAAAACAAAAAAAAAAAAAAACGAAAAAAAACACCCCCCCCCCCCTCAGTCAAATTGTGTTAAATGTTGCACCAATGTTAGTTGGTCTCATTAAAAAGGATTTAAAAAAAGTATAGTTGTCTAGGTTCCGAACTTTAGTTTAACAGGTGGGTAGAGCATTATTAAGGTTCGGAGGTCATCCCGGGGGTAAACGTTACCCAATGAAGGCATTGGATTTTGCACCAGAATGACCTTGATCCTTATACGGGCTGTAGCCGTGTAACTAAAGTCGAACCTATACAACTATACCTTTTTTAATCCTTAAATGAGACAAATACATTGGTGTACATTTTAAACACAGTTGGGACTTGACTTTCACATTTTAACCCCTGTACTAATTTAACACATTATTTTGAAAAAGGTTCCCCAATTTCCAGAGGTTGGACCCAAAACAAAAATTCGGATTATTCAGCACCCTTCAAACTTTAGAAAAAAAATTTTCAAACATTATTCCCCCAAAAAATACAAATGGATTATGGTTTATAAACCCCTTAAAGAATAGTATTGATCCATTTATTTGAGGAAACCAATAATTCAATAAACTTACCTTGTATGTGAATGAAAGGCTCCTGGTCTTAGTTATTGTAGAAATTCAATGGGCCATATCCGATAATCAATCCATGCCCTCTGCGGCTGCGGCTAATTCAAAACTTGGGGAATCTATTCGTTCGAGGGTTTTAGGATTTAGGATTGGCATAAGCCGGGAAATGGGAGCTCTTAATTAACCGGTCCAAACAAAAATGGTTTAATTATGATATAGATAAATCAATGAGCTAGATGGCGTTCGTGAATAACCAAGCCTTGAGCGCTTGACTTGGTAAACATCGGTCGAGCGGCCGTGGCCGCGAGCCGATCTGTTAACCAAGTCAAGCGCGGAAAGCTTGTTTTTATTTTTAAGAACTCCATCATAGCACATTGATTATAGCATACACTTAGAGGATAATATAAAAATACATTTTTAAAACAAATTTTTGGTTAAGTTAAAAACATGCTAATATCACATTCACACATGTGTATACACATACAACAAAATTATACAATTTTAAATTTAACATATTTAAAAACACTGTCTTGGTCAACCGTCTATGACGGCGTTACCCAAATTCAAATGGGTTGGATTGATGCTCTGGCCATTAACCTTCGGGTGACTAAAGCTATTAAGTATTAAAGCTACAACTTGCCAATCGGTTAGTTAATTGATTAGTGCTTTGCTAAATAAGCAAAGCAACTAATAGGTATTTAAGGGTTTGTTCCCTCTGGAGTAAAATTTGAATGAAATAAATTCAAACCAAGCCTATCGAATAAAAGACTATTAACCCCTTTAATCCTTGAACCATATTGATTATTTCGTGCAGAAAGAAATTACAAAGAGTTATCAGTGGTTTACCACTTTATTGTAGCCATTTGAGTGCAATTGCATAGGGGTGGGAAGAGAAGAAAAAACAAATAAAACCAATCGTGATCTGGTGAACCCTTCACTGTTATAGTATATTCTAAATTATGTACGTTATCTTTATGTGTATTGTGTGGTGTCGACATTTGTGGAAGCACCCAAGTTGATTTCAATGGAAATGACGGCGTCGTCGGATGGGGAGCTTCCGCAAGCTTGATCCTAAGAGGTTGAAGCTGACTTTAGTACTGTTTTTTTTTTTGGGGGGGGGGGGTACCCTCTATTATTAACCCAGTGTTTGGTCAAATCTTAATGTTTATGGAGTAGGTTTTTGTTATTGTTTTAATTTTTGTTCTTTTTGCAATTACCACTAAAGGAATTGCAGTTCGCATACACATTTTTTAAATTGACAGTATGAAAATCACATATCTGACTTATATCATATATTTGTGTTGTTAAAAAATAATTAAAGTGTGTCATGTCCATTTATGAGAAAATGTTTGATGTAAAGAGCAATCAATTTTTAAAGTTTATTTAACAGGTAGCTACCGCTCAAGTTTTCACATACATAGTGCATAGTTTGAAACCATAGAATTTGTATCTTAAGTTTGCCATCAGTATATATACAGATTCGCGCCGCTTTTATAAATAATTGTCAGGACATTGTATTTCTAGAACCATTACCGTGACCCGCTTGTTCAGTTGTGACCCCGACTTCCGAGTGTGCAGTTATTAAAAATACAGCTCTAGCGCTGTTATAAAAAATAACGCCACGGTAGCCTTCTCGAACCCGCATTCGTTAGTAGATAAACGCACGGGACAAAAAATAGATCGATAAAACAAAGGACGGCTAGCAAGGAGAAGTGTAGATTAATAATCATTTTAAAGTGAAAATAAATCTGAACTTATTTTGTGTTTTAAATCTTTTGTACTTTTGGGAACTTAACACTAAGTAGGGCGGGGGGGGGGGGTGTTGGTTTGCTTGGACCAAGATTTTTTTTCCGCGATACGATTCGAATTATTATTGATTTTTTTCCCTTCTATTGTCTCCGAAGGGTAGTTTCGAAACATATTCTATCGAAGCCCATATTCCTGATGGGAAAACAGACTCATGTTCCGAAGGGTTATTTCTCAGAAGGGTCGTTAGTTCCAACACAATATTCTATACGAGCCCATATTTCGATAGGGCTTTCTTCCCGAAAGCAGCATCATTACTCCGAACGGTTGATTTTCTGAAGGTTTATTCTTTCGAAAAGGTTTTTTTCGAGGGCATTGGTGCCGAAAACAAAAAACGCAGTTTCCGTTAGTCCGTAACATAAATTGAGTTCTTTCTTCCGAAAGGGCGGGCGTTTTCAGAAAAAATAGAAAAGGATTGTTGCTCCGAAGGGCAAATGTTTCCGAAAAACAATACATGAGAGTTTTAATACGGGGTTTTTTTGTCCGAAATTCGGACAAAAACGCCCCTTCCAGACTTAAAACTCTCGGGAATAACAACCCATAGGGAGTCATAGCCTTTCGGCATCCAGGCCTTTGCCCCACACCCCCCCCGTCTGATTACCCCCCCCCTCAACCTGGCCCCCACACTTCAGGATAATTACCATCTCCCTTCTCATGAACCAGAGTCGACCTCCAATAACCTGGCCCGTGGTAATGAATGCATTCATAGCTGTGTTGCGCTCCCCCCTTTCCCCCCAGTTGGCCTGGGGCTCCACCCCTTCCCCCCTACCCAGGAGGGGGGAACTAAAGAAACGGGGCGGGAAGAATACGGGGCAGGCCTGGCCAACCAAAAAACAAACAAAGATACAAACAAAAACAAGAACAGAAACAAAAACACCCAACCACAAAAACAACCCAACACGCACACAAGGACACAAACACCCAAACACACACACACGACCCGTCGATTACCACTCACAGCCCCACCCACACCAACACACAACCGACACCACACACACCCACACACCACACCACACCCACCACCACCACCACCCCACCCGCACACACACACACACCACAAACTTGTACACGTTTTCACCTACCATAGAGAAAAAAACATAAACAAAATCACACCCAACCACAAACAACCACACAAGCAAACAAGGCAAAACGTTACAGTCTGTGGCTGTGGTTTTTTTGTAATCCGCTGTTAAAGGCCGAGGTCAGAGATTCGAAGTATGAAAACACAAACACAAAAAATCTCGTCAGGCCATATCTAAAAATCATTGTGTGAACTTAAAGTAGGGTATATCGTGTTTATAAACGTTTAGTTTGCCCAGATGCATGTCATCTGTAAACCAAAGAATCACAGTGTATTAATTGAAAAAATTGTAGCCACTGAGAGATCGGAGGGGGGGGGGCGGCAATCACATATGAAATGGATATGGGTTTGTGTGTAAGGGCTGGCACTTCAAACACCAGGGGCATTCGGTGACTAGATGACTCAAAAAAAAAAAATAGGGGGTTCTTTGGTGAGGGAGACCGCCCAAACTACCCGCAAAATAAGGGGGTCTTTGGGTGTATTTTTTCGTCAAGATTGCGAGTTTACGGCGTAATCTTAATTCGTCTATAACCAATAACGGACGTCTAAATAATTGGATTTCATGAGTTCGGAAGGTTCTAACCTTTATATTTACAAAAGCAAGCTCCGAAGTGGGTTCTGGGAAAATAGCGAGGGGGGGGGGGGCGTGGTATTTTCTGGGAGGGTGGGTAGTGGGCAGGGTGGGGTTCCGGTATGGGTATTAAATTGGTGGATATGATGCGTGACAAAGGAAACGCGTAAAGCGTCCCTTTTTTCCAAACAGACGATACGCTGGTGTGACATTGATTAGGGTGTCCAAAAACAGCACAATATGTTGTTCTTAACCCTAAAATTGTGAGCACGGACTTAGGTGAGTCAAAATTTAAGCGAGCGACAAAACCATCATAAATATTGTTAAGGCAAGCAAATCAGACAATAAAGGCGGTAGTTTTATATTAATGATCGCAAGCAGTGCTACTTGTGTAGGTAGCAAAGACTGACAAAAATACTTGTTTTGTAATTGGGTATGTTCTTTAGTTGGTGGAAATACTCGTTTAGGGTTGCATTTTGTAAGTCCGGGTTTCACGCATCATATCCAAATTTTAAAAAAAAAAAGTGCCCCCCCCCCCCTATCTTAAAAAAAAAAAAAAAAAAAAAAAAAAAAAACCTAAACAATTATATATATGGGTGGGTTCAAATGATGATATATTCCTTCTAGAGAAATAGTCCGGGTATTGTGGTTCCTATTGATAGTCGTCCTTCGGACCTCATGACCCAAGGAATAAAATAGCCCTTGTGTTTTATTTTAAGATATAGGCCTATATCATAATTACATCTCACAATTTTTCATTGTTTTGACTCAATTTCCGTCCAGTGATTACACCCTTAATTACATTTCCAACAAACCTGGGCATTTTCCATAATTTTACTCCTTATGTTCCAAACATAGGGCAAAATTGGACTTTCCCCTATTTTCTCTAGAAAATACCCCTTTTTCGATTCGTGGACTGTAGTACGTCATTGTTGACCACGCCATAATAGAGGATGTTGTTGGTCTTATTGTGGTATCAATGGCAGAAAAATTACCAGAACTATCCAGTGGTATCAAAATCATAAACATCGAAATTCCCCAAAGGGATGCGGTGGTAACCACAACGCCGGTCCCACACCATCTTGGTATTTTAAACCATGCTTTTAACTAAAAGGGCTTGGTACAAGGATTAAGGTTCTTCAACGAACCAAACGAGTTATTTAACGCTTGTATAGCACCTTTTATGGTTCTGGTAGAAACCTTTTTGGGGTTCTCAGATTCTTATGAACCCTTTTTGAGGATGGGGATTTCATTCTTTGAGGGTTTCCAGATGGGCCGCCAGGGGGAAAATGTAAGTCGCATGTTTTTTTTTAGAGTGTAGCTAACCAGCATTTACAATTAAATTTTTAAAACTATTTGAACTGATCAAATTTAAAAAATTGTGGCATTTTTTTATGAAAGTTGTCAATTTTGTTTGTTATGCGAGCCAGATTTAATAGTATTTATTGTTTTCATACTAATTATTAGGTTTGGAAGAAACTCAATTCTACTTCATTTGTAGATGAAAAAGCCAATTTTGACTTGTTTTTATTTTATTTTTCATTTATTTCTTTATTTATTTTCATTGAATCTACATAGACGTCACTGACTAGTATAATGAGTGAAATCTTGGTAGAATTCTTAACATTCCGCGGACTTGAACACAATTCCTAAGAAACCAGTAGTTTACTACAACATGGACAATAGTTCCTACGGACTAATTGTCCGTCCTCGTCGGAATTGGACATTAATTCCTAAGGTTCGATATTCTACCTTGAAACTGGACAATAGTTACTCAAGACTTATAGTTCACCTATGAATTGTGGATTTTTGTTTTTTAACTAATGCCTAAGTACTTGCTCAGTACAGTTGGAACTGGCACACTTTATCCCTAAGGAACGATATTCCACCTTTGCTGCTCTGGTCAGGGCATATAGTTCTATAAGGACTAATAGTCCACCCATTTCGGATTTAGAAAAAATAAAATCCTTTGGAGATGGGGCCACTGCTTTGGACATGTGCTCAGGCCAGGGTGTGTTTTGGCAATCTCCATATAGGAAACCATCTACATACGCTTTAAAAAAACTTCAGCTTGGCTGAATTGGAGGATTGACCAGATTGCCATCGGTGGTTTGTTAGTTTATTGCTTCATTTCAAGCTTGTCCTTTGCGTGACAGAAGTCTTGGCTGTGGGCCAACGGTCCCGGACCCTATGGTACTGAAGTCCCTGACACCTCTTTGGTTGGTACCGTCTGTAGTGCAGATAGACTTGACGGCCCTTATTATTCCTTGTTTTTGGCGTTGCGTTTAGACTAAATGGTTATTAGATCAACTGATTCATATAGACGAAAAGGGTTTAGGCAAAATGGGTTTTAGATAAATGGTTATAGACCCAACTGAGGCATTAGACAGAAATGGGTTTAGATTTAGACAAAATGGGTTTAGATAAACTGGTAATTAGACCAAAACTGATCATTAGACGGAAATGGGTTTAGACAATACAGGGTTTACACTAAATGGTAATGTAGAACAACTGATCACTAGACGAAATGGGGTTTAGACAAAACACAACAAAATGGGTTATTGTTTAGGACCTACAAATGGTTATTATATACCAACTGGTTATTAGACTAAATGGGCGTAGACCAAATGATATTAGACGAAGTGGAAGTTAAACTAGACTATGGATATAGCCGAAAATGGTTGTTTTAGACAAAACATGGCAATTAGGAACATCTGGTTAATTAGATCAAGTGCAAATAGACGAAGTGGTTATTAGCCTAGTGCAATTTTAGAACCATCTGATTTTAGACGAGCGGGTTTTTAGACCAAGTGGTTATTAGAAGAAACTGGATTTAGACCGAAGTGGTACTAGTGATGATAGGACCATGCAAGGCCCCTTACAAATCAGCTCACAACACGTTTCCTAGAGAAGCAGAACATTGAACTGTTAACATGGCTGGCTCTTGATCCCGGTCATCGGCATAATACAAATTGAAACAATCTGGTGGGATTGAGGATCCGACGGACGTGTTTAAGAAAGGCAGATCACCCCACGTCTTTGTTTACGAAGTAGTATTATCGATTTTGATTTCAGATGAGAGGCCCGTCCTTGTCTTATTGTCGCCCTTGAAATTGGAGCCCCTCAAATCCATTTCATTCCAAGATATAAAACCAAAAAATCGCCATTTTGAAGGTTGAACCATCAAATTAGCACAGTATTGAATGGGATTTGCATTTGCATTTATTGCTTTACACGTGGTTCAAACGCAAGCTTGTTTCCATGGTATATTAATTGAGGGGCGTCGGATGTGCAAGTGCAGGAAAATCGGAACTAGCACCCTATAATGTGCAAAACCCACTCACAGCAGCCCTTACCTATAGGAAGACTGGACAATCTCTCCAAAACAGTTAAGAAACCTGGTGAACAGCATAGTAGCAGATCATGGATGCTTCCAAGCACATGGGGCTGTCACAACTGGATCACTGGACTACGCACATGTTGTGAACACAAACACTATTGATGGTAAGTTACATCACAGGGCGGGCAGTAGCAGGGGGGGGGGGGGGGGGGGGGGTGCGACCGCCCCCCAAAAATTGACAAAGGACGCTTTATTCATGTGTGAAGGTCCGCGTTCCTATGTACAGGTCGTTTGCCATTGTAGAGGTTCCCGTGATTTTTAAAACTATATGTCAATGCACTGGTTTTTAAATGCTACTGCAGTTACGCATTCTTACATTAGATACTTTTTGTGAGCCGCCAGTGTCTCTTTCTCCTGCACCCTTCAAAATTCTTGGGGGCGACGTGATAAAAATATCGGTCAACTAGGCGAAGCGCAGCTAGCGAAAAAAAAAGGGTTTGTCGAAAAAAAAGGTCACTTCTGGCAAATCCGCACCCCCCCCCCCCCAAAAAAAAAAAAAAAAAAAAAAAAATGCTTTGAAACTCTACCTTGCTGAAATTTCCAGGTCCATCAAGCAAGTAATACAGCAAATGGTTCCATGTCAGCGCATTTCACTGTTGTGTCAATGACATGTTTTTAGAGTATAGTATTGAAGTAATCCTGTGTGCAATTTTGGTTCATTTTGATGGGCAGGATTTTAAGATAATGAGCTGGTGAAAAATTATAAGTTTCTTTTTGTGTTCAATTTACATATTTTTTGTGCAAATAATTTTTAGCTAATAATAAATAGCTAACTAAAATTAAAGACAGTCACCTAAAGTGCTGAATTCCAAAGTTCAAGATGAATTGGATTTTTTCTTTTTGATGCTGTAAACCTTTATGTGAAATGTAACGTTACCATTGGATACTGTGGGTTATTTTCTACATGAAGGACCTAAATTTGAGCTAGTTATTTCACGCAGTAATTATTATGTTGACAAGCATTATTTACATATGCAAAAAACAAAAACAAAAACAAAAACAAAAAACACGATTTGTTAGAAAATTGAGGGTGCCATCCTCGGGAAATCTCTGAGTCAGCCTTTAAAGATACCGCTGTTTAGAATAGGGCTGATTGTTCATTTACCTTCGATTCCAAAATCATAATGGATCCCTGCAGTTACGATGAAAAAGGTAACATCATCCGTGTGCAAGGCCCTTAATGCCGTGTCGTTTTCAGGGTTCATGTTGTTCGCCCACTCGGTGTTGAAAGCCTGCACCTCTGCTTTTAAAGACAGTGTCGCTCTTTTTTTGTCTAAATGTTTAAAAAAATATTATTTTGAGTTGTGTACTGATTTATCGTAATTACTATTGAAAGAATCACAGAAATTGATGCATTTGTTCTCCAGTAATTAATTTTAAAGTAAATTTTTACTAAATATCTCAGGGTGAGGAATCTATAAAATACATTAGAAATTCCACAACCAGCTATTATAATGGCATCATTTTTTTGCCAAAATTATAATTTTGCAACATACCTTAGCTAGAATAATGTAGTCAAACTCTATACTCATACCATTTTAAAAATTAGGCTGGTCTTCAATCGATATTGATCATGGCTCGGGCGATATTTTTGTTCTCAACCTCAAGCCAAAAAATATTATATAAATTTTGTTATGCTGAATAAGCTTCAACATTTTATACTAGGTCGTATTTTACATTCCCTATTATGCAATCGTATTTTACCTTATTTGAAAACTAATTCCAGCATTGGAAAATGCGTCAAATTTACTTTCAAAAGCCTTTAAAGAGGTATTATGGAGTTATTTTTATTTTCTTTAAAATGCAAAAACTGTTATCTATGTAATAAAATAAGTATTGGATACTAAATAAATAAATAAATACCAATTGTCGAACCTTTTGTAAAAAAAAAGTTAATTAGTGGCATTAAAATGGATGAAATCAGCCTTTCCGATCCTTTGACCTGCAGCGCTGTTATAATCAGGTTATTAGGACGTGTCCTCCAAACCCCAAATCGTCAAAATGTCGACAAACTGTGTAGTTGGAGGATGCAATAAAAGCAGTAGTAATAGGGGGGATAGGTTCTTCTCCTTTCGAAACGTTCATAAGAAAATTGTGGGAAAAACCGTCAGAAGCACTCGCGCAGGTTTTGTGTGGACCTTGTGTTCCCACAGAGCCCGTGTGAAAATATAGATTCAAAATGGCGATCCAAAAACCGATCTTTGTGGCGCGCAGCAATTCCTCCCACTCAAGAATGAAAAGTCACTTTCCCGACGCGCCAATATTGATTTTATCAGATCACGTGTACCTATGGTATTACCTGTACACAAAGCCAGTTCCATTTGCTCACGGTTTCACCATTCTACGCGGAGAGCCTTGAACCAGCAACAATACAAATGAGAGGATTTATATACACAACGTTCGATCAGGTTCGATTGTCTTTACCAAAAAATGGCCTTACAAGAGGTGAATGGATCGTTATGTAACACCCATAGAGGTAGAATATAAACCAAGAGGGGAAACGCTCGTGTTATTGAATAGGCCAGCAACGTAACCGATTTCTCTCACACCTCGCGCGTGCCTCGCGCGCCATCCTTCTTGTTGCGCAACCAGCCATGCGTCGTCGCTGTTACTGCACAAGCACAAGCACCTATAAATCGGTGCGTCACGCGTTATGTTATCAGTGTTGCATTTCCTAAGTGTTCATTTGTCTGGTCGGCCGATTTTTCTGCAATAATTATGCGAAAACCAATCAATGAAAGAAACCATGCATCTAAAAAAGATTCCTTCAATCCTAATGCAAAAGTCTCCCGATGACCCCTGTTAATTTTGCTTTATAGGAAAAGATATATTTGAGTCCGAGTGATAGCATGTGGCATCAGTTGTTATTGTTGTTTTCACTCGCTAAGTGTGGCGAACGTAAAATACTCGCGTGTCTCATAAATATGCATAAGGACTTTCCAAATACGACGATACGTAAACCAAATATGGTGGTGCCCAAAACTATGATAATGAAGTGCGTATGCTCATTATAATACTTTTGGGCACCTCGATTTTGGTTACGCCGTTTGTGGGGAATGCGCTTGTCTATCTTATATAAGTCGTTGGTAACACCCCTATTTATTACAGTGCCAGCTCGAGCCTCTACCTGCAAATGGCGAACCGTACAAAATGTGATAGGGTACAGTCCGATGTTATTACGACATTTCAAGAAATTCCTTGGATACCGTGACCATTAAATTAATCACGCTTTTATTTGTTTTAATAATAGTCCATCTTTTGTGTCAGCTCCTGTCTATTTTTTTGTGCTTTTGGACCCCTTTCATTATAACTTAGTCTTAGATAATTATGTCAACCAGGTCTATCATCTCATTTTTTGAAATGCGCCCCCAATTTTCGAAATGAAACAAAATATGTCATTCTGTAACTTATTTTCAAATGTTATTATTACTTTCATTAATCCATCATTATTACAGTGTCAGCAATAACAATTCGAGTCAACACGATGTTTTGGTCATCACTTTGACGTCACGAGGAGAGCAAAATTGGGCGCTTTTGATCAATGAAGCCGTGGCGAAAAATCCGTATGTCAAAAAAGCAAAAATTAAAAATGCCTCTATTTTGTTAATTTTACATACACTTTACTCAAATTGTATTTTTTTTCGAATGTCGGTGATGTTATGCTACATATATTTTATGATGTAATCAACACTGAGCTTTACCAAAATCTTGACATATTTCCTTTAACTACTGTACACAGAGCCAGTTCCATTTGCTCACAGGTTCACCTTGTGCGTGAGTCCACGAACGCGGCAGCACTAATCTGAGAACAATATACATAACATAGATCGACAGCAAGAGTAACGAATGATTGTTTGCCGCGTGCAGCGTCTGGTACGGTATTATTATGTCTTAATTCAACGATTCCCCCGACTGACATCGAGTAGCAGTCATCTTTGCCATACATTTCAATATATAACCCCACCTTTGAATATGGCGGGCTATTTTGACAATCACTGATGCTCACCCGTGCGTGTTATTTGTCAAACTCCTTGTAACACAGTTTAATACTCAATGACTTTTGCACTATACGCCATGGAATAACTTAAAATGACCCCACTTTTTTACAGTTATTGTCGAACTATAGATGGAAGTTGCTCAATTCCCATGTATTAATGACATTCCGGGTATCTTAAAAATTACTGATTTAATTAAATGTGCATTTCCTCTTTCATTCACAGAATTGAAACAATTTGTACAGTTTATTTCTCAAACTCATATTTTTGAACAGAATAAGATCTATTGACATTTTATTTGAATTTGACTTCTGTCTAAGAGAATGAAGTTATTGAGGACATGGTCAAATACTCAAGTGTCAATGTGAGCCGGTCCTAATATAATAGTTTCATGTTAGTCTGAATTGAAGCACAAATTGGGTAACCTGCCTGATTTGCAGATACCTTGCTCACAGAAACTTATACGGTGCTCACAGCGCCACCGTGCGGACAAGTCATTGCAAGCAGAAACAGACCTTTTTTCGATACGCTCAGCTGTTAACCTGGACTACAGCTTTGCTTCCTACTCTCTGTTAGGATTTCGTCTTCAGGCAATATGAATGAGAGGATTTACACAACAGTTCGATCAAGGTTCGATTCTCTTTACAACAAAATGGCCTTGCAATAGGTGAATCACTGTTTAAATGGTCACACCATATTATTCAAATCCAAGTTCGAGCCTTCGAGGCTCTAGCTGCAAATGGCGAAGCGTACAAGAGTTATAGGGTGCAGCCCGATGTTGTTTTCCGCAGAACATTTAACAAATTTCTTGGATTCCGTGACCATTAAAATTAATCCACCTTGGGAAGATGTGGCAACCTTATCTATTTGGGCTTTTCGCGTTTTTGGAATCCCTTTAATACGTAGTCTTCGATAATATGTCCCAGGTCCTATCATCTCGGATTTTAACAAATGGGATCCATTACTTGGGCATGTAAAGGCTCCTTGGTTATCTATGCAGGTTTCAGCACAAGCGTTGCAAACAAATGGGTCGTTAGAGAACAGATCCGCCAGTTTGCTCCACCATTGTCTTCTACTGAACTAGTCGAGATGAACCGACAATGTAATGAATTAAAACCATAACTACTGGTGTTCGAAACGCATGGATCCCATGTTGATGATGTATACACCACACTATTCAATAGAAAGTAATTAGAAAAAGATTGCATGAATGGATTGTTAGGATAACAGGATCAGTATATTGATTCACACTCTTCTACTTAATCAGTCTAGATGAAAACGTAAGGTAAGAGTGCCGACGTGTTGGCCTAGTGGTTAGAGCGTTCGCCTCACAGTCGGGAGGTCGCGGGTTTGGTATAATCCCGGCCGGGTCATACCAAAGACTTTAAAAATGGTACCTATTGCCTTCTTGTCAGACGCTCGGCATTTAAAGATTGGAGACTAACCCCCTACTGTAGCTTTCACTGTATTTGGCAGACGTGTGGCCTAGGGTTATGGAAACGGAGATAGGCGCCATTGGGCGGGAAGGACTTTACTTAAGAGTGCTGCAGCATCAGGTGAAAAAGGGCATTAGACTTTTACCAACCAGGGCCGGAATAATACTATTTGCAATCATAGCTAAAATTGATTATTTGGTTGTGTAGTTCATGAAAATACGTGATGACAAAAATAAAAGTGATGACAATTTGCATAAACCATCATTTTCCAAAATGGCCGCCATTTTAAAGGTAATAACACTATTATGGCGACTAAGTATCGGAATGTACGCTGTCTGGGTCAAGAAGTTCAATAAACAATTGCCAGAATTGTCTGAGTCATGGAAGTTTATATACACGCCTATATTTCAAGATGGCCGCCATCTCATCAAAGAAAACCGTATATTTCTTATTATATAACCTAAGAAGATGATTTTTGTGTCAAAAATGAGTGT